>VMRN01000008.1:9513163-9622461 GCA_010277015.1 Poeciliopsis turrubarensis | reverse complement strand
CACACACACACACACACACACACACACACACACACACACACACACACCTCAGTAATTACCTGCTGCCTTCAGGTCATGGCAAACGTAAAGCAACACTTCCTCCTGGTGGCCGGGCTGTGAACTGCAGCCACCCTCGTTAGGCTCAAGTCCTGAGTCCCCATCGTTCATGTCTGTTCATAGATGAAGTGCACGGTGTGGATACTAGGTGAACTCAGAGATACAAGGCTGGTCATTTGGTGTCGATAAACTCAACAGAGACTAGAAATGCCGACCAGATGCTTTCCAAATGTGCAGATTCTGATTGTCAACAAACCTGTTAAAAATTTTGAAAAAAAAAATAAAATAAAATAATAATAAAGTTTCAAAATATTATAAAATCAATCAATATTGTGCCACTCTAGATGTTTTGCTGGTCCGGTCCAGCCACCCCTCTGAAAATATTCTTGGGCCGCCACTGGGCCCAAGGTGATTAGGCCTTTGGATGCACGATACTGGATTTTTGGTCAATATCCGATATGCTGAAACTCATTTGGCAAAATGCTAAAAATTAGGTCGAAAATGATAACACTTTCAACTTGCATCATTTTTAATGCTGAATTTATTCATGGCATTTGCTCTAAGACAATTATAACACTCAAACAATGCAAATTTGACATGGTACTGACAGAGCTGAAAATGATGATGCCCAAGTGTCGTATAAAAACCAACACCATTTGCATCGGTGAGTTATTTTGACGGAATGGCCGATGTCCGGTATTCAATTTTACAGCTCATATCAGCCGATATCGTGCGTCCCTAATTAGGACACATTTTTTCCTGAATAAAAGATATCATCCGATATCAATGAACTGAAACAACAATTTAAATAAATAACTCCATCCATAGGAGGATTTCAGCCTTAAATGAAACCACTGACACTTTATTATGATTGGATTGACTTTATTTGTAAGGCACCAGAAGTCCTTCCTTACTGCAGAACATCTCATTATTTATAGTAAATTTTGTTGCACTTTTTTTTTTTTTTTTCCTTTTTTTTTTGGCTTAAATGAAGCTATGGTTTCAGACACACGTTTTTTTTTCCGGTCAAAGTACACACTTTTTTGTTTTACATTATACACAAAATAAGTATTTTAAAAAAAGAAAGACCTTCACAAAGCTCAAAATGCTTACAATGTTTCACTCTATGAGGGGAAGAAAGTCGGGGAGGAAAAGAGGGGAGACTGAGGATGAAAAAAAGAAGATGGAGGTTGGGGGTCAAACGGTTAAAGAAGGTGAATGTACTGCAATTTTCCCCCCCCCCCCTCAGGTGTCACATCGGTTTTTGTAACAACACCACAAGAATCATCCAGGACAGACGAGAGAAGATGCAGCCATATATACACATAAAGCTTTCTATGCATAACTGTATAGAGAGGCAAGCCCCTCTGACTACTTGAACATATACATAGAATTTCATTTAATTATAACACAGGCTTTGAAGTTCTCCTTCTAGGTTATATTGAGTACAGTTTGAAATAAATGGGGGGGGAAAAATGAAAAAAAAAAAAAACCAATTGAATTAACAACAAAATTTTTTTAAAAAAAAAAAAAAAAGTCTCTCCACGAGAACAAAATCAATCTGTTCCCTGCAGACATGCATTGATGTGTTTCGCTTTCTGTCTACACATCTGGGCATCACTATGACGAGTGAAGGATGTAGCAAGATACAAGCAACATGTGAGGACTTGCTGCAAGCTTATTTCACAAGCATGTGACGAAGTTTCGAGTGGTTTATCACTGACTACTAGATCTGTACACCTGTTTATACACAATGTGCTATGTATATACATAGATATACACCTGCAGGCTTAATTAAAGAAAAGGTTTACCTTCGGAGACATTCAGACTTTGTTTGGACTCGTTTGGAAATCCAATGTGATTTTCAAATAAGTCAATTTTCACCCTTTCTACGGGATGAAATGTCCAAATGAGGCCTCATTCTGGTGGAAAATGCGTTCCGTAATCTTACCAGAAACCATACTGTGGCTTCTGTAAAGACAGTGATTGGTCGAGCCATTCAGCTACTAGAACAAAGGGAAGTGTGTGTGTTTCTGCAAAGTTCAACTACATTTTCAGTTGTTACAACTGAGGTCCTTATTTCTGGGGTCCAGCTACCATTGAGCCAAACCTTTCTGAAAATTCAGAAGTGTATGAAGTGTTTTGAGTTTGATTCTTAAAACCTCCTGGGAAAGCCGATATTTATAGCAGTGGCCTGGGCTTAAGTGCAAAAACCCTACACAGCAACAATTTATGCACACACTATTGTTTTCTGATTAGATTTTTCTCAAGCGACTGTGAATTCACCCGGCATATATACTTGGGTTGTAACACCAACACTGCATTCAAATGACTCTATACAAAAGAGGTTTTAAAAAAAGGACGAGTATTCGGCAAATATCAAAAGTCTACGCTTCTCCAAAAATCAGCTTTTTTGGGATGTAAAACAATATGACGGCATAAATCATTGACAAATTTGTTTTTTAATGCAACATATATCATTTCCAATTCAACCGAAAAATGCTTTATTCCAGAATAAAACTCAGACTAAAAAAATACACTGCTTGTCCAGGTGTGCAGACCCTTAAACCAAAACACAGCCTCCGTAAATTACAGCCGATTTGTCTACACCAAAAAAGGTTCCATTGGAAAATTCTGCTAGTGTGAATCCTCAAGCTAAAGTTGTTATTTTCAGCACAGATACAGAGAATCAAAAATGTGCAATTCAATAAAGGTACCAGCCAGGACAAGAATGCGAAAGAAGAAAAACCCAAAAAGAATGAAATGCACTAGGTCTGATGAAGACTTTAGAAAATATGCTGCTTACATTTCTCCAAAGGTAGTTGTGTGTTTTGAAACTGGCCAGGGACCGGGTCAGCAACACCAGTTAAGCAACAGGAACTTATAGTAAATATCTGTTGTGCTTTAGGGAACTAAGAAGATGGGTTGCAAGCCAGAACAGAGAAAAACATCGAAGTCTGGATGAAATCTCCCAAAATCTACTGGGATTTTGTCTGCCAGACCGAATGAGTCTTGCAAAACATTTCTGGGCCACAACTCCATTTTGGCAAAATACCCCAAATCTGTACAAGACCAAAAGATCACTGAGCCAACAGTGAACCATGGTGCCTCAGATTCTGGTTCACCTTCCTTCTGACTAGAATTGTCAAGGCATAAGAAATGTTGAACAGTTAAAAATACCACTCAGCTTTGAGCCAAAGCCTTCCAACATCTGCCTGAAGATAAAATATCACTGAGAAAGAGCTTACATCTAAATTACCAAAACGACGACTTCACCACAAGAAAACATGTTTTTGAATAACCTAGACAGCATCTGAAACTAAATCAGAAAAAATAAAAATCTTAAGGGGAACCTGAGGAGGGCTGTGGAAAAGAACTTCTCAAAGAATCTTATCGAAGAGTTTTGCAAGGTGGAGGCAACTCTTGCGGAGTTAAAATCTGACCTGTTGAAAGACTCCTACCAAAGACGCATTACTAAGCTGGATCCAACCGACACGTCTGCAAAGGGCGCACACTTTCTCAACCATGCTTTTGCCTCTTTGAGAACGCACCTGCGATTTACAACGTATGGGTTTGCTTTTACGTTGAACCGTACAAAACGTTTCTCACAACGGCAGTAAAACGTTCTGAAATAATTTATTATGGCCTATAAATTTTTTCAGTCTGGCTATTACTTCACCGTTTCTTGTGCTAAGGGTATTAAGGTGACCAGTAAATTACAACAGAATATTGTCTCACTATGCGACACTTTGTACTGAACAATACCAAGTTGCCACTCACTTGCATTAAGTGGCAGGCAGTGAACACACCACAGCTTTTTGTTTTACGTTCTTGAACATCCTTTCACCTTGACGTTTAATCTGAGAAAACAGATTTACAACTCTGTTTTCATAATTGGATCATTTAGAGAGCAACATAAACTGAAGGACCGCATGTAGAGGTAAATATCCACAGTCCAGTTCATGTACAATAAGTTGGTTCGCTCAGAGCTAATAAATAAACTATTCCCCATCAGACTTGGTCTGTACGCTGCCGTCGTCTCGTCCTTGGTCCTTGTAGAGGTAAAAACCTTAGGAGGATTGTTCAAAGGCGGGCGCTGCCCTCTGCTGTCAAACACTCACCACACTCCCTCCCCTTAGTGTCTGCTCCAATATAAGTGCACATTAAATATGAAAAAAAAAAAGCTGACAGAGGAGCAGAGAATTGAGGTGGTTTCAGTTGTTTGGGTTGCAGTTTAAGTTACCGCAGCTCTGATTGATGATGCCTCTGGGTTAAGGTACTGGGTGGGTAATCTTAATAATAGAGCCCTGCCAAGGTATCAATACCCCTTAAAATGTTTTTTATAGCCAAAACAAATCAGTCAATCTCTACATGCAAGAAAAAGGATGTATAGTTTATTTTTTTATATATATATATACTAAATTGTGAGTTGTGCATTTGTGTTCAATCACCTTGAATTAATACTTCATAGAAACAGATTTTACTGCCGTTACGTCTGCAACTCTTTTGGGATTCATCTCTACCAGCTTTGCACATATGGAGAGAATTACCATGCCCGTTTTTCTCTGCAAAACAGCTCGACATTAATCATGTCACTGAAGAAACACAAAATCTCACCAAGTGTTTTTGTCTAGGTCCTCGTAGAAATATTTTTGTACGCTTGAAATAAAACAAACTTCTACATCTTGCTAAACAGTTTTGTGTTAAGTGAATACTAGTTGTGTTTTTCCCCCCTTATAACAAGCCAATTTCCCATAAGTGAAAAAACAGTTTTCATAATTTAACCTTGATCAGGTGACTTAAAGGTACAAATAGTTACATTACATTATGTGTAGAGGTATTAGAAACAAGGGGTCTGAATACAAATGCACACTATGCTTTTCAGATAAAAAAAAAAAAAAGAAGAAGAAGAAAAAAAGCCGTGTGTCATTTTATTTCCACTTCACGATTATGGACTAATTTTGAGGCATTGATGTCTGGGGTTGTAACTTGAGAAAATGTAAAAAAGTTTAAGAGATTTAAATATTTTTGCAACGCACTACCCCTCATAATGTCAGGAAACAACTAAGACAATTGAAATAAGGGGCTTCCCCCCCCCCAACATCAGATGAATGGTACATTTTGCAAAAGACTTAAAAGTTTCAGCTAGTGACTTCTTGCATGGGAGGAGAATTTAAAATCAAAGTATTTTCGATGAAGGCTGCGGCATGAGAAGAGCTTTAACATTTCTTTCATCTGTGTCAGCCCACTAAACTCACAGCCCACATAAAACTCAATACAAATTCATGGAATTTTAAAAAGTTCAGTATATTAATAACGACCTTATTTTAAGAGACTGGATTTTGGAAGAAACCTGTGTTGGTGTTTGTCATGGATCTCTTTGTTAAACAGCTTGCTTGTTTCAACACCAGCTGAGAGATTTATGCTGCCAAACTAGAGGAAGAGCAGAGTGGGAGGAAAAGAACCTGGACTAAAGAACAATGCAGAAACTAAAATATAAAGATGGTGAATCAGAAAAAAAAAAACAAAAAAAAACCTATCCCTAAAGTGAACAGGAAAAAGTACATCTTAAACCAAAACAGAAGAAAAAAAAAACTACTATTATTTTAATTTAGTTACTGTAATATGAGTGCCAAAGCTTTTCCCAGAAGGGGATAAGTTAGGGGTCTAAAGCTGAAGCTGCGTTGAAGAAAGAAACCCCATGTTGAGTAAGGTCAAAAAGGGGACAACCACGGGCGAGGCTGCAGGGACAGATCTGGGAATTCATGTCTCTCTGATAAAAGAGCTGCATGGAGACGAGACCTAATCAGACTTGTCTCCGTCCTCCTCACGGTGGCTGTCCACGCCGTCGCGAGAAGCCTTCTCCTCCTTGGCCAGCTGGGCCTGGGAGGCCAGCAGAGAAGACAGCGAGAAGAGACCGGAGGAAGTGGTGACGGCTGGCAGCGTTGGCTGGCTCAGGCCCAGAGGCAGCGGGGTCATGGGCAAGGCCAGGCCCTGGAGCTGGGACAGCTGGTGAGCCTGGAGCTGCTGCTACAAGGAACACAAGCAGGTGGGTGAGAGCCAACACAAATAAACAGAAACAAGCAGGTTATGAAAAACAAATGATGCAGAAGCTCAATGAAGACCCTGCTACGTGTCTCAAGGTAAAAGTGCTGATATTTTAGGATTCAGCGGCATAACCTGCGGATAACGGAGGCAGCTTTTAAAAAAAAAAAATCAAACGGAATCAAAGCTAAAAACACAGAACAAGTGAAGCAGAACACAAAGGAACGGCACAATTAACATAGTTTTATTTATAGAAATACTTCCAAGCCTGTGTATTTCCATTAGTCTGCAGAGACAGGCACCGCGAGACACATTCAGTGTGCTCATTCTCATGAGTCGCCTTTAAACTTCACAGACCACTCTGCACTTTCAGCTATTGATGGTGAGAACTACATTCAAACAGGACAAAATGAAATATTTCAATCACAGACACGCCTGAGCACAGGTTAATCTTAACCAGAGGAATTAAAGATTATAATAAAATAAGGTAGCTTCCATTTAGTGGCATACGACTGCTGTGTACAGTGATACATCAGTAAATCCATCCTGTGACGTAAGACAGCAGCATGGATGCATATTAGGAACAAATGTGATATTCTGAGAATTACAATATATATATGTAATTCTAATCTTTCAAAATATTTCAATTTTGAAAAATACATATTTTAAGAAAACCTTTTTTTTTTAAATAAACTTTTCAATGTTTTCACTGGTATTTTGATCATTTATCGTTAGCAATGAGCTTCAGTAATAAGGTTGGAAGGCCTCCTTGCCATTACCCTCATATTTAGCTCCCTGACAGTCAAGTCAAGGCTCTGTCTGGGCCACTACAAAAGGTTAATATCAATTTCATTTTTAAATCAAAAGATGACTTTAAATTGAAATCTGCCAGGGGTGTGGATAACTTGGAATTAAATGTATTCTTAGCCAGCAGAGAATAAGAATATTCTTTCTCTCCTTGGTTCTCCCAAGGAGAGAAAAAAAAAAAAATCCATGAAGAAAATTTTACAAAAACAACCTTATGGCAGCCGACCAACACTTGAGTCTCAGTTCCCTTTTGAGAATGCAACCATTATCCATAAAGTATAAAAGGCTGAGGAGCGTGAGCATTTATCATCAGGCTGCTGTGATGAGAGGAGCATAAGTGCTTTTTAAGTGTGTAAAATAAAAAAATAGAAGTACAACAACATGATAATCAAGGACATCAAACAATAGAACTGATCGTCCAGATTATTGTTTGCATTTTTCTAATCAATATCACACTCCTGGGTGGGGCTGAGCGACTAGAGTATCTTACCCTGATGATGGAGTTCATCTCTGGAGGGGTGACCTGCTTGGCCCTCTCTATGGCTGCCAGGACCTGCTGCTGGTGCTGCAGACGGAGTTTGTGTTGATGCGGTGTGGAGGAGGTGTGGAGGAGCGGAGCAGAGAAAGTGAGACGGACAATAACAGATAGAGAGAAACAAGGGGAGGCCAGTTTAGGGGGAGAGAAAGGTTAAGAGGTTAGATCAATATCAACAGTCCCAACAGACTCCCCGACAATCCTCCCCGGTGATGCACCTCCCCCCCTCTGGACATTTAGCTATTCATTCAATCATATATACACACACAAACACACACATCCACAAAAAGCCTAGTGTGACACTGGTGAATGAATGGCTGACTGGTGTGCTATAATAGGTGGAGGTCAACCCCCAGATAAGAGCATGGCTTATCTGAATCACACAGCCATTTATTACACTGACACACACACGCACACACACACAAAAGGAAGAGTGGGAAGAAAAGGGGGAGAAAGGGGTAGACTACGGAAGAATTGAGGGAAGCCAAGAATTGAAAGAGGAGGTCAAAAATAAAGTGGGGGGAGGAGAGAAGTGGGAGGAAGGTTACAGATTAAAAATGGCAGAGGAGAGCTGAGGTGAGGAGGCTGGGGCGGGGTCACAGGGAGAGTGAGTTGGAAGTGAACACGGGAAGCCAAAGATGATGAATGACAGGAGGAGAGGAGTGGGATGCCGAGTGAAGGGTCATGGAGGTGGGGAGGTAATGAGGTGGGAATGAGGGTGATCTCATTCCAGGATGTAAGGAATATTGCTGCGGGTCAGGGGGTTGGTGATGACTTTGTATCCGTGTGTCAGTGTGAATGTATGTGCGAGATGCGCCGCTTACCTCCTGAGACAGGTAGGGGAGGACTTGTGCGCAGATCCCGTTCAGTCTCTTCACTATTTCAGCCTGTTGGTTAAAAGGACAAGGGTCCAATTATTCTGTCAGTTATTCTGTCTGCTAAATATATGACTGTATTTAAATAAGTTGTCATTTATTTACAGAAGCATTAAAAAAAACAAAAAACAATGACATCCATGTTCACCAAAAGATCATAATGCATCATATAATGTTCCAATACTGGAAACTGTCGACACACAGAGCAATCAGACTGAAATCTCATTAAGGAGACTGACACTGAAAGGGTTCAAATAATCTCACTAAACAAGAGCATTGTGGAGGTCTTCAAAAATCTAAATTAATATAAAACTTTAAACAAATCGATATATGGTGGGATCTAGAAGCTTATAAAAAGTTAAACCCAGTAAATTTGTCTTATGGTTTCCCCCTCATTGCTGAGTCCAGGGTAAATGTGCGAGTCCTCTGTGCATCCATTCATGCAGGTGCGTCCAATTGGAGTGTCTAATTATGACTATTATTAAAGACTGTGTGGGTGCGTGCAAGCTGAGGTTGAAGGATAGCTTACCAACTGTCCTATTAGAAAGGCTGCTTTCGTCTGTTACCAGAGTTTACATAAACGGGATTGTGACATCATGTTAGAGGCGCACACGTAAATAACCCTGAAACATTATTTGACCTTTGGACAGTCTCTGGTTCAGTTTCTGTTGGTTGTTCATGCTCGTTTTCCAGCATTGTCATGACAGAAAGCAGGTTTTTGGTTCCTTACAGGAAGTAGCTCTACTTTGGTTAGAAGTAAAATTTAAATCAATGTAACAATCCAAACTAAAAGCTAATCAGCTAAAGAAAAGCAGGCAAAACTAGAAAAAGAACCAAAATAATGGAGAACATTAGGTTCAAAGGAAAAACAACTAAGTAGACTGGTTGCAAGTACCAATGGCATTGTTACAAAACTCTAAGTAACAATGCCATTGGATTTTGAGTTTTAATTTTTAATATTGATAACCCAAATAACCGATTACTTGGTTGTAGAGCAACTTTGGATTTGTTTCGGTCACTCTGTGGGTTTGGTCGAAAAGTAAAACACAAAATACAAGCAGTGCAATGACTTGATCCCCTGATTAAATGTAAACTGTGTTTTGAGAAAAAACACACTCACATACTCATTAGTATGGGAAACATCTGATACGACCTTCCCAAACATGGAAAAATATCTCCAATATCTCATATCTATTAATACAGCAGACATTTCACCCCTCCCCCATTCACCTCATTAATTATATCGCATGTACTCAACATTCCTCGCCCAGGAATTGTGGATATGTGGGCAATTAAGACACGTGAACGCAAAACAACAGTCACAGATGCGGGCGCACAGATTTTTTTTACCTTGTGCACATTCCCCTTCTTTCTTACATGCAGGTCTGTTATCACATTTAGTTGGTAATCACCCAATCCGTCTGAGATATGCAAAGCAGCAGTAATTGTGTTAGAGTTTAATTCATAGAGCGATGAGGAGAGAGAGGGGGCCTCCTAACAATCATTAGGCATGCAGAGCGCAGCTCTCCATCAAGCGCTCGATTCCTATCCTGCTCGTCATTACACGTACAATCTCCCTGACATCTCTAAAATGTCTCTGCGGGACTCGCTCTGTGCCATCTATGGAGCTTCCTCTTTTCTGTGCCCTTTGTGCTATCTTGGTTTTATTTTCCTGCCAACCTTCTGTTTTTCTTTGATCCAACTTGCTATCATCTCTATTCCCAGTGGGTCTCTCCTTCAGATATTTCTTTATAAATGCTACTTTTTATTGAATTGTGTCTTTTTTGCTTTCCCTAGGCACTATTAGAGGACTTAATTACAAAAAAAACACAAAAACAAAAAACCTATGCGCCTTACGCAAAAAACTGAATATACAATGAAAGCATGAAAGATTGGCTGTGCATAGTGTGACAGTGGTTGGATCTGCTTCTGTTGATCGCTGTGCTTTTAGTCATCCTGATTGATTTCATCTTTTGTGATATTGAACTTGAAGAAGAGTGAAAAATATGCTCGAGTTGATTTAAAATGTGTTTCAAGGAAGTGTGGAAGACAACCCGGACAACTGTAACACTACACAGACTTCCTCTGCGTTCTGGTTTTGTCTTCGGACGACCTTCAGTATTTGAACCATGTGGGACTATTTCCTGCCAGATGGAAGCGTATTCATGACTCATTATAATATATTTTTTTTTTTTAGAAAAACCAACTTTCTAAATGATTCATCCCTTCTCAGCTATTGTAAATACCATAGCTAAATTCAAAACAGATGCATGTCGAATAGTTTACATAAAGTTTTTAGAATTTACTGCATTTCATGAGGCATTACTATGCTCTTCTGATCTGAATATCGTAAAGACACTTTCCTTTGTCAACATGCTTTGATATTTACAATCATACAATGCACTTCCAGAAGGATCCAACTAAATCTTTTAATTTCCATTTTCTGACCGACCTTTCAAAGACTAAGTTGGGGTGCAATTTTGTTTTTAACCCTCTCAGGCTCAAATTACTTGCATTTAACGGTTGCAAATCTGCAACATCTGCCTGGAGAGGGTTAAACGTGTATAATACACTCAACTTAACAAAAATTTGTATCGTTTCAGGTCAGTTTGTAAAGTATGTTAAGAGGAGAAGCAGAAAAACTGATTTCTCCTTTCCCCAGTTCAGTCCACACTTTGCAGCAATCAAATACAACTAAAGAAATATCTGTCTCGGAGGTTTGATGCACGGAATAAAGTAGTAAAGCAAATGAGTATCAGGAAAAAATAGCTACATCTTTATTTATTTCTACCAAAGTCTCAGTTTCATTTCTAGTTCAGTCTAGCTTTTTCTCTCTAAGAGAAAATAAAAATGTTCAGAGAGACGAGAGCGAAAAAAAAAGCAAAAAGAGTGGAGAGGCATATTCTGAATTGAGAAGTGATCGAGAGGGCGCAACTGTGGGCAACTCACAATGTGTGAGAAAGAAAGAAAAAGAGGGAAATAGAGATGGCGGTGGAGAGAGGAAAACGAGGAGGAGATGGAGAGGGGAGACTGGCTCTGCACAATAGGCCCAGACATGAATGCTCCTCGACACTCGTTTCCACACATCCCCTTCAATTTCAACGCTCTAATGGAACTAGCCATTCGCTGCACCCACTCACACTGGGCACAAAGGAGCTATGCACACACACAGACGCACAGACGCTCACACGCACACACACACAGGGGCACAGGACCACAATAGCACGCAGTTATTCCTGAACACGTGCCAGAAATACACACATAAATTGAGGCAACGATGAAAGAGGGCACACTTTCTCACACACATCAACTTGTACTTGCAGTCTCAACCCACACACTGACTTTTACTATTTTTTTTTTTATTTTGGATAGCTAATACAAAAGTACAAGAACAAATATACAATGCCACATGCACAAAAAAACTGATGGGAAACGCTCCACCCAACTTGTGTTTGTGAATTTTAACCAAGCACACACACACACAGTTTCGAGTGCGTGCGTGTTTGTGCATGTGACCAGCATGCATCACAGTGGCCGTCTTGGGCTTCCAGCATCTGAGAGTGTGTGGGTGCATAAATGTGAAGCTCTTTAAATCATGGAAGCTGCTACTTTCTCTGTGTGTGCGAGTCCATTTGTCAAAGCGTGCTGGCTTCTGCCAATAAGCTTGTCAGTGTGCGCCATCAGTCATAGGGATTGAGTGTGTTTGTGTGTGTGAATCTGGAGACGAGGTCAACGATAAGGCCTAGCCCTTCTGAGGCCAATCGCTCTCTCCCACCTACACGCTGAGCATAAATTACTCCTCCAGTTTGAGCCAAATAAACTGATACGTAAACATAATCCTCTCCTCCCTTTCAGCCTAAATCAAGCACCAACTACAGTTCTAAAAGTGTCCACCAAACTAATATTTCTGCAGAAAATGATTTCGATAGTGGAGAAATGCCACGACTCCCAGCTTACTGATTTCTATTGATGCTTGTTGTTCCAATTAGTTTGCGTCAGGTGTTTTAAAGGACTTAAAAAAATAAAAATAAAAAAAAACATGTAAATAGTGACTCCAGCATGTTTTGCAGTAAATTGCATGGATTCAGAAAAATGGAGGCATCCTGGTACAAAACATATACATAACAAATCTCATGCAGGTAACATATTTCATAAAATAATGGCAACATCTATAATGCAAAAGCCAACAAAGATTTTAAATAACCATACCTGTTTGTGCATCTCGATATTCAGCCCGTAGGACATCTCGTAGTACTAGAGAGAAAGCAAAAAATAAAAACAGCTTCAAAAATAAACAGGTACTTAAAGAAAATCAGGTAATTTTTGCACATGAAATCAAACTTCAGTGGCTGCTTGTTGCAGATCAAGTTGTTGTAAGTTTGGCTTCCAAATGTACAATACATTTGTTAGAGTCTACTGTCTAAGTTCTCTGAAAGCAATGCATTTACATTCCTGCAGTTCAATAATTATAACCCTATTATTTACAATAACTGCTCAGACAAGTTGGAATGGTTGGAGGAACACCTGAAGAATAAAAAGAATTATAGTCAAGGACAGTTTGTGAAATTGCACATGCATGTAACTGTAAGAAACTTGCAGGAAGGCTATTCAAAACAATTGCTTAATCATATTAAATTGTAGCAGCTAGTAGTAACTTCAGTGAGACTATCATTATAGCAATTTAGTAGCCGGTGACATTATTCTGAAGTAAGTTTGTCCCACTCCTCACTGTCTTCCATGTACAGCCGTTTCAAACCACTTCATAGCATCTCAAGAGGATAAAGAGCTACACTTTAATTCAGCCAAGAGCTGAATCATTTCTTAATTCTTAGCCAGTTGTCTGTGGATTTCCTGGTACGTTCTTACTTTTCTTTCAGGTTGCAGGTTCTGGTTCTATTCAGATTTTTCACCCTCAAATGCACTCTGACGGATTTTAGGTTGTTGAGCTGGGTTGCTTCTACTCCAGCAAAGCAGCTTCATCCGGGACTCTTTCAGCACTTTTGCTTCACAATTGGTAGAAGGTAATTTTCTTGGAATGATGTACTAAAATGTTTCTGTTCTGATGTTCAAATAATTCAATTTTAGTGCAACTTATCCCACATGTTCTGCTCTTTGTCCCGATTCTAACAAGATTCAATTGGGCCTTTATGTTTTTCTTAAAGATATCATCTGTAGCAAGAGCCTGACTGGAGGCATTTCTTAGCATCTTGCAGTCTGCTTTCAGGGTTAACTTGCCTAAATGGCCAGACGAACTTGTTTGTAGTTTCTTAGACTGTCCTCCACTTGGAGACAGTTTTCCACACAGAGGAATGACTAACTTTAAATTGTATTGTAACCTTTTTAAATCTCTTGCCGGACTCAAACCATCATAACGTTCTTGCTGGAGGCAGACAACTCTTTTGATCTCACCATGATGTTCACACTCATTTCAAATCTCATTCACAATAATGTGCAACAATGTTCTTATCTTTGACAACTGGCGTGATGTACCTGTGGGCAATTAGATATTTAAATGGTAATAAATGTAGGGGTGTCATAATTTATCTCTTGGCAGAAGGGTTTTTTCATCATTTTATCGTATTTATTCTGTCCAAATATGTTAAAACACACCAATTTTCAGAAAGTTTCCAGATTTTTTCATGCAAGTGTTCGTTATTGCTTTTGAGGATGTACTGGACAAGACCTTGGAATCAGTCAATGCCCGTTCCGAAATGGCTGGTTGGTAGATGGGACAAAAAGTAGACAGAGGCATCATTAGTTTAAAGCGAATATATAATTTTAGAGTCAAAATCTGACCAAGGACTGTTTCACCACAAAGTATGCTGAACTCAAGATATGTTTGAAATCTTAATGTTCCATATCAAAGAATTGGATGCTACAAACATATTTAAACAAGAGAAATAAAGGAACAGAGAAAGAAAAGGAGACGGCAGAAAAAGAGCCTTTGTGTGAACGTGTGTATGTGCGTTCCCTGTTAATGAGAGGGCCACCTTCCAGGCGTCAACCCTGTTAATCACCCACTCTGTCTGCAGGGGTCTGCTTCTGTCACTGGAAAACAAACAACACACTTCCCTCACTCACGCAGACACACACACACACTTATGTACCTGAATTGCTCTTTCACACATGCACCAATGTGTTCAGTGCAATCTCATGCTGACAGGGTCTTGTGCACGAATGCAAGAGTGCACACACACAAACACACTAATCCTTATAAACAGAAACACGCACACACACTGTATTCTGCGTAGCTGCCCACGCGGAAGCTCCCTAAAGTAATTACAGCACTGGGGAAATGGAGGTGCTGCCACTGGTCGGGGGAGTGGGGCAACCTGATATGCTATTAGAGCAGAAGAGGGGAGGTGGTTGTGGGGATACAAGAACGGGCCTGCCACTGATGGATTGGAAGTGTGTTTGTGTGTGTGTGCGTGCATGTGTGGGGTTCTGAAATATTCCATTTACAGTTTCATTTTACAGAAACATTTTGAGCAACAAATAAGAACGCTGGCTATAACTCGAGATACATACAACCATACACAGTCCAGCAAAGGTTGTTCATTTGTGCCATAAATAATTTTTTTGTTCAGACTGCAAAGCTGCTGATGGGCGTTAGAACCTGTGGAAACACTGCATACCACTGGATGGCTTTTTGTGCCATAGAATATAACTGTGAGATAATTAGAGCTCAGCTTTTTATTGTTCATAATCACCCCATTGTTTTCTCTGACATTAATCATTCATTCTAAAAGTTGATAGATTACCACACTGCAGCTAGAAGTATCCCACCAAGCTAAACTTGTGTTCAAATATGTCACTGTAATATATTTATTATGAGCTTGTTTTTATTCCAAGGGACCTAGATCCACTTGCCAAGCTGTTACATGGTACTATTCAAACTTAAAAAAAAAAAAAAAAAAAAAAAAACTGCAAAAATTCAGTCATCTTCTTTGATCTGCTTACACAATAAATTGTTAACATGTTTGTGCAGAATCCCCTCTGATTCATAACAAGAGGCAGCTGCAAGTTTTATTTCATCCCAAGGAGCACCACAAACATATAAGTGCAAAAACCGAACATTGATGAAAAAACTATTTTTCCTCCAATTACAACACTGGGTGTGTGCAATGACTGATGATATCTATACAACTTTGTGTAGATATCATCAGCCTGAGGGCCAGGAAGCATTCAGCAGAACATTTTCCTGACCATTAAAATAGAAAGTTGGGTAACTGGGGTAAATGCCCTTCTACAAGCCCTCAAAATGCTTGAAATATTTAACCATGATAAATTACCTAAAGTTGTGAATCATACAACGTGCAATAGAAAATGCCATTTAAAAACACTACAAAAAAAAATCTTCCATACCTTTATTTTGAACTTGAGAATTAAAATTTTCAAAGCTACATGTTCTGTACAAAAGGTTGATGATGAGTGTGCGTAATGAACTATGTGCCAGAAAGAGACTCACAGCAATTGCGTCTGCATTTTGTGTCTCTCTGTTGGCTTGCTGATGATGGAGAGAGCAGCGCAGCAGCACAGATTAGATGAGATTAAAGGTAGTCAGAGGATCAATTAGAGGCAAAACATCAGACGGCAACACAGCTATGGCTAGCAACAATGAGATTAGCCCCAAGGTGGAGCAGAGAGCAAGCAAGCACATCTTTGTGTGTAAACGTGTGCGCAGAAAGACGAAGGCAGGAGATGGACTCAGTGGAAATGAAAGGAGTTGGAAACGACTTGCCCAGAAATACAAACACATTTAAATCTGAACCTTAAAAAGTTGATTATTTCACAACAATCCCATCTGCTAGAGACTGTGTTTGTAACCATAAGGACTGACATTGGTAGAGCTAAAACAATTAAAAAATGTGTGAAAAGTAAATTTTTAAACAAAATTGACAAAATATAAGCTGTGACTGCAAAAATGTTGGTAAAGATTTTGTACTTAAATGGTCAAAAGCCATCAGAAGTTGCCAAAGCAGGAAGACGAAGTGAACCAGACTGAGGGTCACCAATTGACAAAACTCAATAATCAAAGTCTACTTGGACTCCTACCAGGATATGTTTGTAACGCAATTTCACTGAGAAATGTTGACTGTTACGGCTCCAAATGAAATGGGGAAGAAAGCTTTCATTCACTCTGCTCCTTCTTTATGGTACTTCTTTGACTGAACTCAACCTGAATCCAACCTAAAAGTTTTTGAGCCTGATTCCACATCCTGTACCTGTTTTCTATAGCTTGACGTTTTGTTTTACCGTTTATTTTTCTGCATTATTTGTTGCTGCTTCTTAGCTAGGATTCACTTGAGAGTTTTTTTATCCTGGAGGGCTAAATGTTTTATTACCCTGATAAAATAAAAGTTAAATAAAAATAAAAAAATACTGGTGCAGAATACTTATGCTTAGGTTAACTTACCATAATATAATGGCGCTGCATCTCTGACTTCTCACTCGCCAACTTGTCACATTCAAGCTTCAAACTGGGAAAAGAGAGGGAGAGAGAGGGGAACAAAGTCAGCTTGTTATTCAGCTCGACAGTCGTTCTTCTGAAGTGCTGACACCAGGTGACTTTTCAAACCCCCTTCATCATCATTACCTATTTCACTTTCTTTCACCACTCTCATTACTTCCATCATCACTAAAACCTCCTCCTTCATTTTCATCATTACCAGCGCATTTTCATCATCTCCTTCACCCAAATAATCTGGATCATCTTTGCCACTCTCATCATCATCCTCCCCTTCAGAAGTCAGTGGCAGCATTTCACTATGGATGACAGGTGCTGATTGGCAGGAAGGGGTTGAACTAGTTCTGATTTTCTGAGATAAACCTGTCTTGAACTCCAGGATCTAGCTCAGATAAAATACGTTTCCTTCTGCAGGGAAGAGACAATGAAGTACGACGCCTCAGAGTGGTGTTATAGCATTCCCTGTAACCCAGACCCAGTGACAGCCATTAACTGCAATCATGTCAACGCTGTTGTCATATGAGGCGGCGTGACAAAGGGGAACACGTCAACAAGTCAGCCTCATTGTCAAATAGAAATGACAAAAACAGTCCCTACATGGTGTCTGACTGAAGCATCCAGTTAAAACCTGCCAGTCTCAGAGGGCATCATTTATTCCAAGTTATTGGTAAGGCTTAACCAAATATGCAGAGACATGGTGGAAAGGTTTAGATTCGAGATAAGTCTGCAGCGAGCTTGATGGTGTGTATATTTATGCTGGGATGTTCTTCTCAGCTGTCTACACGAATGACAGCTCGATTACAGAGAGCGCTGGCTGAGTCTGCATCATAAATAGGCTTAACTGGCAGACTGAACATCGTGTTGCACTCAGCCAATGATGTGCGTTCATTCATGCACACCGCGCTGTGCTGCTCCTATAATAATCACACCAGCCTCTGTTATTCCAAATTTAGTCAACTGCACGGTCTTTTCTCAAAATCTGAATTTGTAATTAGGGATAGAAAATATTTAGAAGCAAACATGTCTGCCTAGCAATGTTGAAGTTCCAGTTCAACATTGTGCCTGAGCTTCGGTGCTTTCATTTCTAAGAATTATTTTTCTTAGATTTTCTTTCTGAAAAAAGAAAAAAAAAAAAAAAAAAAAAAAAAAAAACACACCCTACAACTGTATAGTAGTATACATCAGGACACCACATTAAACAAGTTATGAGGTACATGTCAGATGTAAGAAATCAGGAAAGGATGATCATTTAAAGTCAGAACACAGCTAACTGTGCACTGAATTACTGCAGTGTCATGAATCGTTTTATTTTATTACATATGTGGTTTGGCAGTTTAGTTAATTTCATTATTTAATCCTAAAGATACATAATAACACTGTCTAATTCTTAAAATGTATTTTGTTAATTTTCTCTTCTTTTGAATTACAAGGTTTGGGAAGTTGGCCGCTTTCTTTTTGGGCTAAAAGACAAGTATCTAATAAATATGATAGTAATTTCCCACATGAAGGTTTGCAATTGTATGTGCTTTTAGGCACAGCTCAACCCAAAGCAGCTGAGCCTAGAGGCTGCAGAGAACTGGTACCCATTGACAGCAGAGGAATTCAAATCTGCTTTGGTAAGTGCGTTTACAAGTTTACTGCTTTAAGAGCTTATTCATTTGAAACAAAGCAAGAGAATAAAGTCATCACTGACAATCTTAGAATGATGGCAATTTTTACGACCCAAAAATCTGAAGGCCACATCTGATAACTAAAATGCAGTGGGGAGCAAAACTCCAGACTACTAAAACAATTCAAGGGTCGTTGAGGCATTTACTGGTGAATGTGAATAAAAAGTTGGTTCACGTCATAAATTAATGCTCATGTCATGGCAGACAATGTTAAGCCTAATAACACTGAAACGGGGTTTGGATCCACTCCTGCATTTAGTGTGAGTGATAATGATGTTCTTTTGCCTTTTGAAGTGTGCGAACAAGCAGTGTCCACTTTCCCAAAATGCTCCCTCTGACACCTACATAAAAATCTTTCCGCTATCCCCACTTATGCGCGCAGGCCGTATAACAAGTTGTCATGACAACTGGCGTCCTCTCTGCCAGCCTGCCATGGATTGGCTCTGTGCCTCCTCTGATTGCTGCTCAGCAGCCCCAGGGTCTGCACCGGCGTTGTCAAACGACACTTTGATGGAGTTTTATTGCCGCTTCTTCCGTCTCTAAATCGCTCCTGCTGTCATCTTTATTTTGATTTATGTATTCCCTGATCTATTTATGCACGTGAAATTGGGGAGGGGAGAGGCGGCAGGGGGGCAGGAAGAGTCGAAGGGGGTGGGGGGAGAGGAAAGAGAAAGACAACGACAGCTACAATGCTTCGTACTATACCCAAGGGAACGCCTGCGGTACATTTGCCTTTTAGTCTTCAGCAACAGACAAGCAAAGCACAGCAGCAGAGCGCTACAAAGCTTCGTTTGTGGCTCCCAAGACCCCCCACCCCATCCCATCCCTGCTCCTGAGTCAATAGGCACTGTATGCATGTTCTGTATGCTGAGACAAAAGAGGCATTCTTTTAACTGCACCCTCACTCTCTGAAGAGGGTTAAACGGTGCTGCTCGCTGTTATGGGAATAACAAAAGCAAAGGCAAGGAAGAAGATACGAAGGGCGTTACTGCAGCTTCAGAATCCTTCTGCATAACAGGAGCGATCAGACCACAGCAGGGATTTTACACACAATACACTGGGCTTTCATGTGCCTTTTGAGTGTCTGTACCTGGGAGAGCCAAGTCTGTGGAAGGTTCTGGGAGGAGATGTACACAGGAACAAACCAATCTGCTCCGGAAGGAAGATGGGCTTCAAAGTCTCCTTTCCTTACAGAAAGTTGATTTTCTTTTTTTTTTTTTTTTTTTAACTGAGATGCAGACCCTGTGGCACAATCCTCTAAAGAACAGCTATCAAACGGATGGATGAAGGTCAGAACTTTGGAGGCATCTCATACCTCTGGAAATGTAGAAGTATTTCCAGAGCTATACTTCAGTAGCAAGGGGGAAACGGGCCTGATTGAGGGGCGAGTCAGAGAATAATGTGCAAGCAATTGGTGCTGCTTTTGGGTTTCCTACACTGTTATTAGACTTATTGGCATAAAACTACATCTTAAACTACCACACAGGCAAGTTGAATTATATATATACTAAGGAGACCAAACGTCCTCTTTCCCCTAAACATGTTCACTTTCCGCGTTCTGTCTGAAGCATCAGGAGTGCTTTCTTTGATTAATGAAAATGTCCCGGTTTTTACCACTTTTCATGGAATATGACAGCATTTACATGCAGTTGCCAAGTGGGTGTTTTTTAGTCATTCATTGACATAACGGACAGAGCAAGCTTTAATTTAGAATCTGTTTGAAAGCAAAGAGACACAATTTGTATTTTTATGTAATTTTGAATAAATTCAAGCATTAAGGAGTTAAGCATTTGCGAGAAAAAATTTAATCTCTAAGCATGGTGCTACTATCACCATGTTTTTTGAAGAATAGCTTTTTTATTACCCTGAGTCTGATCTGAAGACATTTGAAGATGGAGAAAGTCATGAGAAAATGAATGTGTTTATTACAATCACTTCTGCATCTTTCCTCCTACACACTGTAACACCCATGTAGATTAGGTAGATTTGGAGTCAGGTAAAGCTCAACACAATCACGTCACAAAATGGAAAAAAAATAAAATAAAAATCTCTAATAAATCTAACCTCTGGCCAAGATGAAGTCATTAGAGCAACAGGTCAACTGTAAAATCGGTTTCAGTTTCATGTAGAAAAAATACATTTGTAAGGCCAACATATCTCTTTTTGTGACTGAATGTATGTCAATGTGTTCACCTGTGATATTGTGCTTGAAGGAACTGGAACTCATCCTTGATCCTGTCACAGGAGTCAGAGGTCGTAAATTTCAGCTGCTGCGATGAGGCCTATCAAGACAGACAAACAAGAAAAATGTGAGATCTAAATGCAGGAAGCTGCCGCACTTCCACTGTCCTACGATGCACACGAGTCTAATCCACATACAGCCATGAACAGTGAAAGACTGATTTTAATGCACTATGTTGACATTTTTAATGATAAAGTTGCTATTTGTTCATGGTTTGATGAGAATGGCACTTTTCTGGTGCTATGGCATAAAGCCACCTCGAACATCATGTGAGGATTTGCAGCCGCTTATTGATTGACACTTGAAGAGTTAATCAAGCCCATAATTTAAGTCCTTTTGAGACTTTTTGATAAAAGTCCAATATTGAGTTTAAGAGACAACAACAAGTAAACCTAAAGCAACTCATTCAGTTTTCACACTTCGAGATTCTAAAACAGAATACAATCTGACAGCCTAAACATACTGCAGCTTATTCTTGGTCAATAAATACAATTAAACACATTCTAAATCTCACATAGTGAGCTACATCACCAGTCAATTACTCAATCTGGATGCAGTTTTTAACCCTTACTGTAATTCTGTTTTCACTACAATTCCCAGGAAGCAGTGCACATAGAGCACAGCCAGCATAGTAAAACAAAATCTCATTATTTGTCAATGAACTGCATTATGGGACAAAAGTTCGGTGATAACATTTATCTGGCTGGTGTTTTATTTTGGGAGGTTAAAAGTTTTGAATAAGTTCAGAATAATTTCCACAGGTTTATTAGATAACCACATAAGACCAAGCTTTCTTGTTGTTAAAATGAAAATATACTTGAGACTTTAATCAAATAATGAAGCCACTAAAACACAGTGACAACCATGATCTGACCTTAACAAGCTAACCCCACACATCAAAACTTCCATTCCACGCAAAGCAAACTGTTGCCTTTTTACAATGTTTTCTGTGGTAAAGCAGGAAAACCTGTTCCATTATCTCTGAAGCCAATAATGCAGGGACTAAATTCAACAAACAGCTCGGCTATACGGGTCTGTCACGCAGGACCTGCGTCAACAAAAGGCACTTGGCAACGGAAAGCTGCACCACACACACTGTGCTGAATTCGTGCTCGTTTCAGGTGTATGTGTCCAGCATTGCCATTTTCCCAGAGAGATGTACCGATGTGCAAGATATGACTTACCCCCTATGAGGGCTATTATATGAACATTTAAAATACCAAAGTCTGAATCTTTGAGTCTTGGCCCTAGAAGGTAACTGGGTGAAATAGGTGGATGAAAACTGATAAGAGGACAAAAATAAAACAGCAGACAAATATTAAAGGATCAATACACATTACATTTGCAAAATGACAAACACAGACACATAGCCACACATAACCTAATATTTGATGCTTTGGTGTAGTTTGGATGTATGAATATTAATAGAGACAAATATGTGGAACTTTGTGTATGCCCACTTACTACATTCTTGGTAAGGAATTTGACGCCCGTCTAATCTTTTGAAGAAACTGCTTAAGACACAAACTGCTTAAGACCAACCTGACTTTCCAGGTGTGGTAACATTTTTCCTAAAAATATCACTAGTACTTTTTACAGTTTGGGTTGTCAAAATAACAAGAAAAAAAATGTTTCGACAAAGATGTACCAAACGATTGACAGTAGGGGTTGAAAAGCAGCCACCAAGTCCGTTTTACCAAAGCTGAATTTAAAAAAAAAAAGTCTGCAGACCACAGCTTCTCTGTCCAACTCTGAAACCAAATCTGATATCATCTGTAAAAGGTTACTTTGGGTTAAGCTTATGAAGGATGGTCCTTTCCACTTCAGAGGCAACCTGATGCGTATCACGTTTCATCTACCCTGTCAACACCTTTCCTTTACACTTTCAGTTTGGTACTTCTGATCGACTACATCCCTTTCCCTTAAGGGCAACAAGAGCAAAGGATATTTCTCCCCATCTGGGAAGAGTGGTTTCCAGTAAGTGTAACCAGATCAAAGAAAGTTGTTGGCAATGGACAACATCTGGCAGCCTGGGGTTACAAGATAAATGTTCAACCTTCCACCTTAAAAAAAAAAAATACATCAAAAGTCTGCATCAAAAGAGTAACATTTTTATATATAAATTAAAAATTATAATAAACAACCACAAAGACATCCAAATTTGGTAGGGAGCAAATTTATGTGCAAGACTAAGGAAGTACAGTTGAGAGACCATCTTCCAACGGGATTATGCGCTCCATTTTTGTCCCTCCTCGTGGCAGAACACAGCCTCTGTGTTCTATGAATGGTTCTCACCAAACAGGACAACCAATTAGTCTTACCAGGCACAAGTAGAGTTAAATAAAACCCAGCATGAAGGTTAACTGCCTCATTGTTTCCCTCCTAAATGAATCCACTGAACAAGCTATTGCCGCTATTAATTCTGTATTTTTTCTTTAACGTAGAAAGTAGTGCTGGATCAGTGGTTCTGTGTTTTTCTCCTCAACTCATCTCTGAGTTCTCAAAACCCAGTTGGTCATGGTACATAACTGCACACCATCAGCAGGATATTGCTGGATGTACATAAATCTATGCTTGAGATTAGATTTGCTGTGAATTAACTGGACAACAAAAGTCTTCAGTCTGGTGCCTGAGTCTCATCTGGCTCATTCATGAAGAGAAATTTTGTCTACAGACTTCAATATCCATTATTTGTTGTATTATTTGTATTTCTTAAATATCTTCCAGTTATAATATTAAATGTTTGTTGGAAATATATGGTTAGTTATTTTTCAGAGGGCATACTTCCATTTTTTTTCCATTAATTAGACAATATTACTTAAAAATAGTCCCAAAACAGTATCATTTATCACAATAACGTTTGGCACAATTTATTATCCAGCAAAATGTGTCATTATGACAGGCTTAATGACAAGCAGATTGGTGATTGGAAAGAAATGTAATCTCATAAACTACATATTGTTTATTATTCCATTTTGTGAGCCGGACGCACCACTACAAAACATATTTACTTAAAGTTGCGAAAATCTGCGGTTCCGAAATAGCACATCAAGAAGAAACTTGGTGGACAATGACTAAGAGCACTGGGTTTCACTTACATATGTCCAATTAATATTTTTTGTATACGTAGCTTACTTTGCTTTTTGCCACACAATGCTAACAATGTTTATTTTCTTCTCTTCTTCAGTAACGAAAACAAGAAAACAAGGTGCTCCACAGGGGCCTGAGAGGGCACAACAGATGGATGCCCATAATGTTAATGAAATACTGCCGTAATATTGAGACACATGCCATCTGCTATGTCAGAAAAAAAAAGGCTGCATGCTGCGTTAGTGAATATGCATCTGTGTAAAAAAAAAAAAAAAAAAAAGAAAAAGATAATTATGTGTGCAAAAGCTTTCTTTAGTGTTCCAAGGGGAAAAAAACAAAACAATGTTGAAGTCATTGATGAGGTGTTTTCCAGGGACACATTTATGTGAGTTAACATCTGTTTGCATGCGTTTTAAGTTGTATGAATGGATGCAAGAGCAACAAATATTCAGTGCTGTGAATCATACAGAAGGATATGAGATTTCCACCCCCCCCCACACACATTCACACACTCCCTCATATGCAAAATCTGCAGGGCTCACACGCACATAAGAAAAGGCACACGCCTGGCACCTAAATGTAGGACGATCTCTAATTTGATTCCACCCTGCTCCTTTGAGACGTAATTAAAGCATTAAAAAGCTTTGTGGGCTGCTGAGGCAATTGAGACAGTCTTCGGCGAATAAATGGGATTCATCGTTTCAGGAAATTGCTGCCCCACCCCCATCCCCCACCCACCAACCCCTAAGCCCCACTCACCCCCACACACAGACATGCACACAGAGCCTTCCTGGCCTCATCATCTGGTTCAATCCATGTGAAATCTTCTGTGAACTATTATGTCTATTTTAAATAAGAATCAGACTAAGGCTGTTTCTACTCTTAGATCAATCGGGGGGTAAAAAAAAAAAAAAAAAAAGATAGGAAGGGATGGAGATTACAGGGAGGGTGGGAGGGGGGCTTTACGCACACACATACAGATCACACAACAATGATGAGACACATGAACAATAAATGAATACAGCAGGGCATTTAGACACACAAGCTGAGCACATACACAAATAAAAAGCGTAGACAGCCACACGGAATAACAGCAGGATCCATTGGAAAACATCTTCCTCAGTATAAATCCTGCCTGAGGGGTAGCTGCAGTGTGGGGATTGTATTTCCTGGAGCACTGCCTGACTGTTTACATCTCAGTCGATGTGTGTTTGTGTGTGGCACATGCGTGAATGTTTGTGCGCTTGGAGGGAGGGATGGAGCCTTGGCATTGTAATCGCTCACTAATGACTGGATGTTATCTCACTCCCACTCTTAAACGAATGCAGAATATCCGTAATGGCAAACAGTTCCTCTATGTTTCACTGCCAGGTTGTCTTTCTGTTCCATAGCAACAGTCTAGAGGATGCCATGTAAGCTTTCCGCCTCTTCTGTCTGTCACAGTTTCAATAGAAATGAGAGTAAGTAAGAAAGAAAGTAACTATAATGATTCTGGTAGAGCATTCCTTAGCAGTTTAGATTAAGACAGAGGACATAAATTATTTCCTCACTTAAAAACAGACTTTTTTAATCTTGCACACACAAGCAAGGCCTTTGCAATATTCTTAAACTGTGCATTAAGTAGATTTAGTTACATTCCACAAAAAAGAAAAAAAACCAGATCTACAAATACTGATCTTTGGATAGGTGTGGGGTCCATTGTAGAGTTAGCAGAAGGGGAATTAGCAATTAGCAAAATGTTAAGAGTTTTGACAAGAATGGAACATAAACAATAAAAGCCAGTTATTAAAAAGACTTTGAATATATTTATAATACTTGATATGTTTCTTACACTGACTGTATACAGATGTGGCAAACATTTTTCTGAAAGGTGGCAAAAGGACAGACTTAAAATGATTTTTAGAGATAAAATTACATCTTAAAAAGATTGCCAAGAAAATACTTTACCAGAGTTAAATGCAGTCTTATAAATGGAGATATGTAATGGTAAAAGGGTAAAATTTTGGGGTCCCAAAAGGAATAAAAGCAGTCACGAATGTCTTTCACAGTGAGTCGAAAGCAAAAACAATTGGTGGAAGTGCTTTGTAAAATAGCCAGAAAGCACTCCTTAGCCAATGAGTGGTTAATGTTGTGTTGTTTTGCAGCTAAAACTGGTTAGCTGTTTCAGAGACCTCTCCAATGCATTATGATACAGTATACAAACAAAGCAATATAATGCAATAAGTAACCAATTTCTCATCAATACAGATTTTAAATGGAAATGTGACTGTATGACACTCGTACATGTATGAATGAAACTCACAGAATGTGCTTAAACATTTCAGAAAAAGTCCACTGTTACAAGATTCACCAAGCCAGACGTTGAAATGATTAAGTCTTTTGCTATTACAGCAGCGCCAAACAAGATTGAATCCTCCATCCAAGAATAGTTCCTACCAAACAATTCCATCTAAATATCCCGGATTAGTGTTTGGACTATAGCATATGAGCCCAGCGATCTGAGAGAGGGACAGAACTAACTGGCCCGTATCCAAGCTCATCTGGGCCAACGGAGAGAGCCCAGCCACGCTAGCTGCTCAGGGTTTGTAAGAGAGGCTGAGGAATAGGATTGTGTCTTCAGCAGCTCTGGACAGGGGCTTTAGAGCACGGCGAGAGCGCCTAATCCTGTTTCGGCCAGGAATTTGATTTTGATTATTATCTCTCACAAACCAAGCAAAGGCTTACCCCCATTTCTGCAGCGTTATCCCAACAACACACATGCACACACGCAAACACGCGGAAGCCTCCCTCCCCCTTGCAGTCTAGCAGATTTGACCTCGTTAAGACGCTTTAAAGGGGATTATTCTACTTTTATCACTTCAAGTGAAGTGCCCTTGCAAACACAGGATTGGCATGGCTAGCCTTCCCTCCCCTCCCGGCACAACTATCTTGACCCATACACAAGGCCAGCCAAGCACTCAGCACAACACACACAAACATAGTATTTAAAAACGGTATGTTTTGCAAATACAGATGCACCTATGCACAAAAAACATAAGAAAAAACACACACAAGGTGAGGGAGGCATGCTCCTAAACACATACACGCCACAGGAACGAAGTGCAGAGATTTCAAAGCCGAGGGAAATAGGCAATTTGTCAAGAGTGGGGAAAGTGGTGAGGCTGACAGTACTGTGGTTTTGGGGACCATAGCTGAGATTAAAGGCAGGCTCACAGAGGGAGGGCTTTAAGATTACACCCACAACGCTTGTGCAGATGATTGATGCCCATTTGTAAAAACCAAGGTTATTACTGAGAACAGGCAGCAAAAGAGCAAAGACAGGCAGGAAAAGATTAGTCCCAAAGTTAGCAACAAGCAAATAAACAACCAAAGCTGTGCCTGCATATGTTGGACAGCAGGGAGCTGCTGTTTCATCTTGTGATGCATCAGCACTGTTCTTGCTCTTACAATTAGTAAAGCTCCAAATTTTAAGCACGACTGACTTAATAGTTTTCAAATAGTGGTACCAATTGATCATTCTTCAATCTGGGTATGACAGTCTGCTTAAACATAATTGAGTATACCAACCGGTTGTTTAAACTGTGTACTATTTAAGTGTGGACATTCTTTTTGAAAACGGCATAATAAAATAACATTGAATCCTGATTGTAGGTGGTGTTTTAGTTGGGTTAATATAATATTATTTTATACATGACCTCATTCCTTACAGGCACCAAAAGAAGCAGCTACCTCTCAGCTTGCAAGGTCTCGCGGTCTAGCAGGTCTTTTTGGCTTTGGAACGACGCAGCCAATCAAGCCACCTCCCGTTGAGCTGCTTTGTTACAGCCCATCACACCGTTCTCCACAGGAGAGGGGTTAACCCGTCCTCCCAGCAGCCTCTTTTCTTCCTACCTCCCACATTCCCCTTCAAGGAATCTTTTCCTGAATACTGATTCAGTTCCTCTGAGTTTCCTCCCACACAAAACACACAATCTGGTGGACTCCTAATTGCACAACATACATGCAAACGCATATCAATTCAATCAGTCAGCTCCCCCCCAACCCAAACAGTTTTAACCTAAATATGGAAATACACTCTAGCTAAATGTGGATAGAAAATGAAGACACCCAGAGATGCCAGGATGTCCGAAACCATTCCCATTTTAAATAAATGAAAAAAAGAAAAATGATTAAAGTCCACTATGACACAGATCTACAGTCTTCATGAGAGCGACAGTAAGAGCACAGTCTCCTTAATACACCTATAGGCTCAAAAGATGATAAACATGATACCAATCAGTGGAAATATGTTTTGTTTTTTTTTTACATGTTTCGGTAGGAAAAATAAAATTAGGTTCTGCAGCAATTTGGCCTAAGACGTCAGCTGTGTAAATTCAATTCTACCATATGAAAAAAAAAAAAAACAATCCTACTTAATTCTGGACCAGACATCGTCAATACCAATGTGCACATCTTGTACAGTAAAAACCAGCCGTTCCTACCTATCAAATGTCAAAAATGTTTTAGTTAAGATTGAATCTTGGATTAAAAGCACTTTGGAAGAGCTGTGAGAATTAAGGGCTTTAGGCTTGAGCACTGAGGTGACGATACAAATCAAGTGAATTCACCCATTTTCAGTGGTGCACTTGAGGATGCAAGACGGGGTGCAGTCCCCCCAACAGAGGCACATGTCTACCAACTACAAGGTCTGACAAACTAAAATTGACAGCAAAAAAGAAATTTAATGTAATTAGTGTTTGTAAAGTTGCTGATGAAGTTAAATGTCCAATATAAATTGTCCTCCAATTAGCTCAGAAAATGTGTTTATCTAGTACTGTGATGTAACACAGCATGTACAGACCAGACCTACTCTGCTACAGCTTAAAATCTTTGTTGTTTGTGCCCCTTAGGGTATTGAAGATAGATGCTAAGTAGTGATGGGAAATCGTTTTATGGACCCGTGTGAGCAGCTGTAAATGGACTTGCAGCTGTGCCTCACAACTACTGATGATGTTCTTGAAACATCAACAAAAAAAAAGTATCACTTTCGAATCAAATGAGATAATTTGTTTTTAATAACAGAACATAAAAATAGTTAAACAGACCTTTTTCCATTTAAATTGTACATCTTCATCCACCAAATGAACTCATTTTAGCTCTGCTAGCCATTTCATGTGCTAGTAAGCATCAAATTCTCATTTTAAACCAGGGAACTCAGTCCTTGCTGGGGTTTTTTTTCCACCTTAAATATAGCCATGAGAACAATTATTTTTTTATTAAATGCGTCATACCATGACCCCAGTTTTTACCAGTTATAGGCATGTTATGTTTAATATGTACACATCATATACATAGGAACACAACAACCTGAAAAGAGATCTAAATGAAATTGTACAAATACTAGTTCTTTTAACTTTGACACGATACGCATGTTCAACTTGAAAGCAATTGCTGAAGGTAATTCTGAAAGCAGAAAATACCTGGACTCAGGTATTTTTTTGTGAATACCTGAGTCCAAATCACCATGTGCTTGACAAGAGAAGGATTGTACCAGCCTCCACCCTTCGCTAAACCCAACCCAACCTAAAGTCTTCTGACAATCACGTGCTGTGGCCCTTCACAAAAATCAACATCACCTGTGACCTGTGGCCTCGACTGGGCCACTCTTGAAGCATGGCCCCCCGCAGGTTGGTTGTGTAGTGGGGTAGAGTGTCGGGGGGGGGGGGCTGCAAGGCTGCGTTTGTCATGCTAATCAGCTGGCCTAACCTCAACAACCCAGACATCTGCTGGCCCGCGTGTGTCAAGACCCACATTCAATTTGTTCCCCCAGATACAAAAAGCAGATAAGACCCTTGAGGCTGGTGAGAATTTGTGTGCCGAAAAAAAAACAAAACCTTTTTTTTTTTCTAAGCATGTATGAGAGCAATAATTATATGCAGAAAGGAGAGCTACAGTTAATATTTGGGCGCTCTTGCGTTCTCTCATTATCCCGTGTATGTGTGTGCACGCAAATGTCCAGCTCTCCTAATAAGCCAGACACACACACAGCATGGCTTATTATTCACGCAGACACACACAAAAGTGTGTGTGTCTGCGTGTGTGTGCGTGCTGCAGAATGATGGGAAAGGGGCGGGGGAGTTTGTTTAATGGACGAGACAGGGGACCATGGAGATTAAGCTCCCCCCCCAGCTGGAGGCTTTAGAGGAAAGGCTGGGGGCTGTTCTGTTAATTCAAGTGGGCTTAATAATGCCTGTGCACCCTCTGCCCCTGTCCCTCCCACCACTGCAGAAGATCTGGGAGGAAACGCGTGATAAAGGAGACAAGGAGGAGGAAGAAAAGGAGGGGGTGGTCTATGTGTGTGTGTACAACCTGTGGCCATCTCTGCAGTTGAGTATGAGCTCAGGGGACCTGAGAGATTTTCCCTCCGTATTACTTGTGCTGCTCTCCCGCTCTGGCACTGAGCTTTTATGTTGTTCCACTTTCACACCACAGTCCAGCTTTGTTGAAGCTGCATTAGGATTAATCAACACCAAAACAATATGCCAAACATTGTCAACTGGGTCAGGCAATGTGCCACAATCAAGTGATGCCGCCCCCCTCCAGCCCCCCGCCCCCATCTCTTAAATCAATGAACTGTGGCCATGGTGAGGGATTAAAGTGTGCACATAAAGGGCGAATGGAAACCTGAGTCCCTGCAAAAAGCTGCAAAGCAAGTACGCTTTCCTCTTTCTGAATTCACCTGTATGTATTTTTTTTAGATTTTGCATAAGAAAATAAATGCTGGTAAATAACCGATATTCAACTAGCTCCCAAGTATAAAAAAAGTAAGTAGAATGAAGTGTGTGACAATGTGTGTGAATACTCCAGAATGCATTGAGAGTAAATATGTTTCTGCTTTATTGTCTTTTCTTCATGCATTGACTGATCAATATTTCACAACCATCCAAACAGCTCAGCATCCCTAGCAACATAGCAAATAAACCAAGGTGAGTTGATATACTCGCGTCATTTACGTGTTGCCGAATTTTAGTGCAACAGTAACATTTTCGTTTAAATCCAGGCGTGCCTTTCCACGTCTCCAGTGATCAAAGTCTCTGAAACGTGGTTTCAAAAAGTGTTTGTGTCGAAGTGAAACTTTTCCGAAGCAAACCCCATGGAGGTGTGAAGTAGTTTGCAGGTGTGAAAACGCACATGCGCAGGATACATGGCTGTGGGGTTTGTTAAGTAAAACTATTTTTTGTGGAAAATTTTCAAGCGGTTCCACCTCTCCACACACGAGAGGAAGTAGCAGCACAGGAGGAAAGTCGAGCACAGACGTGGTTTAGTTTGTAGTACCGGGTTGCTTTTACAAGGACCTGATGATGGACGCGACTAAAGTCTATAGTTTAGAAGTACTGTAACCTAAAGAATATAATATAGAGTTGATTTGATGGAGAATGAGGGTTTAGATTAGTCCATCTGTAATCACTTCTTTCTCTTGATTTTATTTTTTTACACACATATCTCCGAATGTGTCATAATTTTCCCCCATCTTTAGACCACAGCAGTCGGGTAAAGGTAATATGTCATGACAAAAGACAAGTTCTGTGTGCACTGCACATTTAAGTGTGAAGCCACAACGGAAGTTGACAAGCCATATTTTGGAGTAAAAATGAGGCAGCTGTAACTCTGGAGAAAAGGCCCGCTGAATTCCCAAACCTCACATTTAATCCTGGGTCCTGGGGTCCTAATGCTCAAATCAAGCAGCACCACAGCACTCAATTGGATTATGAAAAATGAAATTCAAGCAGGAGTGGAGTAAGCCAGCTGTTTCACCTCAGAAAAGTTGACTGAGGTTTTAGCCCAATTGGGGAGGGACTCAACCAGTTTCAACCAAAAAAAAAAAAGAAAAAAAAAAAGAAAAACTATAAAAAGTTGAAACGGTTGGAAAGCAGAACAGAAAATATATCCCACTAAAGCAAAAATATCTTATACATTGCCGGTCACACTCTTTTGCGGGCTATACACAATTCAAATTGTCATGAAAGTGGACATAATTCACTTGAATGACATGTAAACCAATTGATCTTCACCATTATTTGATGTTGACAATAGAGAAATGTAAATGTCAAAAAAATAGTCCCAGACTGCAGACCAAATGTAATTGCTAGTGGTTACAGAAATCCATCTGGAACACTTCATGCATTGAGATTGCCTCCAATCATGGGGATGGAAAACTGATAACTGTAACATTACTGCTGTCAATTGCAACATTGATTTCAGTTGTGATTAATCCTAATTTTCCCCATGCACCACTTTCTTTAAAACCCATCAGGATGTCCTTACTACTCTCTGTGGCCTTCTGCATTTCAGTTGCTAAAATCTGAATCAAGTGTGTGCATCAAGCAATGACAGTCCCCCTCAATCGTTTTGAAATTTGACAGCAAAAAGCCTCTTGTCCATGAAAAATACAGGGAGTCAGCTTGTAGATTTGCCCGTTTACAGCAGGTCTCAGCACAATAGTCAGAGAGTCAGCTATAAATTGTATACCAGAGTATTCTGAAGTAAAATGCTATGGATTTTGCTAACAGAACAACAGTAGCAAATCCACAACAGGATGACAGAAAAAGAGAAAACAAAACGCTGTCATGGCGAACGTAAAAGTCGCGGTATCAATCCGATTGAAATGCTGTGGCACAAAGTGGTTTTCAGGTTTTCATGGGTTGAGAGATTGCTCCAGACTAAGTCTACACTTGCTCTTCACAATGTACCACACAGCAGGGTATTCGTCAGTCGGCGATGAGCTTTCGCAGCTGGAAATCCGAAGGATAGGGGGAGTGTGGGGGTGTGAGTGAGTAGCTGACTGGAGTTCACAGGAGGCAGTACATCATGCACAGAGTACAACATAAAAGATAGCTGTATGTTCTCTACTTCGCTTTGAGATCAGTCTGTGAGGTTTTCTCACACATTGACAGTGCGTCTTTATTAACACAAAATTGCAGGGAGTGTAAAACAACATAGGGGTCAGCAGAAAACACTACAGCACAAATTCCTGTGAGTATGCATGCATAACTGTGGCAAAGGCCACAAGAATTGTGCTTGCAAATTTTCTCACTCACTGATTTGTGGGGTAGTTTGCCTGTGGGGCAGATGGAAAGGTCTGCAAGAAGTCTGGAACAAATGCTGTGGACATTTGCTTCGGTGCATGTTGTCCCCCTCAGGCAATTTCTGCAACATTTTCAGACTGCAAAGAAACCGCTCCAAAGGTAAAAAGAAGCAGAGCGAAAAAGAGACAATGTAAAAAGGGCTTGAGCTATTGCAATGCAAAAGGCAGAAGCAACTCCTGCATCTATGTCACCAAGCTCTATGTCAACAATGGCGGTGTGGTTTTCTAGAAAATCCATGTTGGGATTTCATTATTAGTCCTTGATGTGCATCGTCTTCACGTGAAAGAGGGTGCACATACCTTCAGGCCACAGCTGTACAAGAATTTAATTAAATCTGATGAACCAAACTACAATCCTAAAATCCTGCTACTAACTCTTGACATTTCCCAGGAAGACCATCCCTACTGTGCAGCGAATAATTATTCATGCCACAAGACTTTTAGGTTTGAGTGTCTTAAACAACATTTACCTCATCAGTTGTGAAGAACTAATGAAAGAAAGCAAAAAGCTAGAATAGTTCTCTGTTGCGTTCGCACCAGAAAAAGGCGGACTGTGACAGAAAGATGACCTGGACGACACCGGTTACTATTCAAACTAAAACCATTTCCAGTACTGATAAAAATCACAACATGTGAAGTAAGCACAGTTGGGCTTGAATGATGATGTGTTGAACTGCAATCACACCATTTGTGATAACGCAACCGGCTGCTTGGTTTCATACATCATTTCATTGAATTCACTGCTTGCCATTGAAATACTTTGATGGTCTGTAACTAGCCTTGATGTATCATTATATTTTATTCCACAGAATGTTCATTTTGATCATTCAGAGCTTCTTAGAAAAACATAACTAGTTATTAGCCACTTATTTGAGTTATTTGGTCGGGGAGCCTGCAACTGCATTACAACAGCCATGCCCACACAGCTTGCAAACTGCAGTTTTAAATCAATAGTGACTTAAAGAATAAATAAAAATGTGTTGTTGGAGTCGGTTCTTTGTGAGCGGGAATGCCAAACTTCTCTTCGTTTTAGGTGACATGTCTGAGCTGTCTTTCAGCCAGCTGACCATCAGCAAAGAGTGGGGAAAGGGCAGCAATGCCATAGTGATTGGCTGCAACTGTAACTCTTTAAAACCTTGGTATACGTCGATACTGGTTACCATTACAAGCCCATCTTGGACTTGTTTTCTTTTTCCACCAATATCAAGACATTTGACAAAGACACAGCTCCAAACACTAGTGTTTGACCATTGGTCTGAAAGCCCACACCACTGATGAACGCCTGCCCTAAACTGAATTACTGTTACCAAGGAAACCTGAGATTTAGGGGAACAGAAACGTGCGCTCTTTTTTTTTTTTTTCGCTCATCCGCAGACGAACCCAATTATGACACTCCATCATTCGTGTTCGGCTCTTGTTTGCTATTTTTAATTTAAAAAAAAAAAAAAAAAAAATGTTTCACGCTGAAGTTATAACAAATGTCATGTGAAATCTAACAACAATGCAGCGTTTGACACATTCACCATTACGTCAAACCTCCGAAAAAAAGAAAATGTCCTGCAGAACTTAAAAAGAACTTCCCAGCGAACAGACCTATCACAATTAATTAATCACAGGAAGTTTCACGCGTCATTCGCCTTAACCAGAGGACTACTGAGCACGCTTTAAAATCCGAGCAACTTACTGAGTGTCTTGATTGTGGAAACATCATGTCAGGTCCTTGTTTGTCGCTCCAGAACACGACTCGTGTGCCCGGTGTTTGTAAATCTCCCCGCTGCGTTGCTCCTTTGTCCAAAAGCTAGCTCAGCCTTCCTCGGGAGCTGTCCAGGGTTAGCAGAGCGACTAGCTAACGGCGGCTAGCGGTCCCCCTTGCAACCAAAACAAGCTTCAAGCCAAACGGCAAGTGTTGCACTTTGCAGCCTTTAGGGAGGGGAGGGGAAAACAAAAAAAACAAAAAACAAAAACAAAAAACAGAGGAGTCGGTAGTGTTATCAGCTGTAGCTGTGCCTGCTCCCCGAACCTGCTATTTTACTGCGTATGTGAGCAGAAAACCACCATCGGTTTTCCAGTTCGTGTCTCCGGCTAAGCTGGCTAATTCTTCAAAAGCTGTCAGTTGAAATGATTCATCGCCGCTGCGAGCTTTCCGCGGCGGCAGCGTCAGTTCGGCGTCTGTAAATTAATAACGTTATATACACAGAAAGAGAGGGAGGCGTCTGGATAAAAAAAAAAAAATCTCTTTTCTCGCCTTATGTTGCCCCTTCAAAAGCTACGACTCGACCACTGTTGGTAAATTAGGTGATTTCTAAAAAAATAACAATAATAAATAAAAACAATGCCACAGTTTAATTGCAGCAACAACAAGAAAAAAAAAAGGCTGTCCGTTAAAGAAACAAACAAATGTCGCTGAAGCGGCGTTTCCACTCAGAATAGTGACGTTCACGGGCTGGAGTTGAAACTCACTGTTTATCCCCGTCGAACCGAGCAGCGCTCGATATTAACCCGAGTGGATTCGGCCAGCAGAGGTGAAGCCACAGGGAAAAAAATAAAAAAAAATAGTGAGTCCGGCGGTCGCTGCAGCAGCTGGATATGTAGACAGACCAGAAACGCTGCTGAGAACAGAACAGCCCCGCACAGAAATAAGAGCCGCTAGATGAGCGCCGAGCAGATCTACACAGCGGGGATCTATCCGCCTCATGCTCGGCCGATGTCTGAGCAAGCAGCGCCCCTAGTGGACAAGACGGCGTATCAACGCCGTCAGCAGTGGAACGGCAGGAAACGTACAAAGTCACTAAATAAGTGACAGAAACAGAACAATCAGAAGTCATATAATTGCTCCATTATTCATCCAAGTAAAAATTTTTGTTCACATTTTAAATCGTCAATTTACTGATGTATTTTTAAAACCTTTTAATTACTTTCCCTTTTAGATTTTCATTCAGTACTTTTTTTTTTTAAATACCTTTCTTGCCCTTGAATGGCCTTTATTGACAGCCACCAGACAGGAACAAGAAGTGGGAATGACACGCACCAAAGGTCACAAGGTCGGGAATTGAATCCCGGACTGCTGCGTTGAGGACCACAGACTGTATATTGGGCACCCACTCCATCACTGCACCAGGTATCTATAACTTGGGGGCAGGGAGATATATATATATATATATATATATATGGTGGCTAAAATTTAGCTCCAACATTTATTTGAGTCTTCATTTGCCTTGCCACCATATTGCAGTAACAAAGTCCAATGCATTTTGTGTGATAGAGAAACACCAAAGAGCAGACATCTTTCATATTTGAACCCCTTTACTCTGATGCCACAAAAAACAAAGAAGTCAGTTGCCTTCAGAGATCAGCTAGGTAGGTGGACATTTGAAACCTTGCAGCGGGGGTATTCAACTGCAGACATTAAAGGCTGAAGTCCTGCTGCTTTTCAATGTGTCCCAGAGCTTCTCAGGTGAATCAAATTACTGAATTACATCCTCAATACGCAGTCAAGTTACCCAGAGTCCTGATAATTACCTAATTATTTGACTCAGGTGTGTTGAAGCAGAGACCCATCTGAAAGTTGCTGGAACAAGGAAACTTAGAAGAGTTGACAGGAAGATGGGTGAATCGTGTTTGAGGCTGTAAAAGACTCAAGACTTGGGGAAACATACAAACCCCAGCAGGACAAGGACCCAATCAAATGCTATACATCACGTGTCAAACTCAAGGCCCGGGGGCCAAATCCGGCCCGCCGTAGCTTTTTATGTGGCCCTCTACAATCTAGACTAAACACTAAGTGTGATTACATATTATATTATCAATAATATCATTGCAGTTTTTATCTGTTTACTTCCAATTTACATCAATCAATCCCTCCAGTTTCTTGAGAATTTAGTTGATGTTTGATTATAGTCCATGATTTATACAGCGAGTAAATAAACAGTCATATTTATTATTAATTCCTGAAGGGACTGAAAAGATCTTCAATAATATTATGTAATTTTAAGAATTTATTGACATATTAACAGTTTGTGAACAGGTTTTATCAACACATTCTGGCACAACCGGCCCTTTAAGAGCCTTCATGATCTTGATTTGGCCCAAAACGAAAATGACTTTGACACACCTGCTGTATATAATGAATTAGAATTACCCTGTCAAAACCAAGCCATAAATCCAACAGAGAATGTGACTTAAAAACCAATCAATCAATCAATCAATCATTCAATCTAATGGAGCGACCGCTATTTTGCACAGAAGTATGTGCAAAATGTCTCTCGATGTGTAAAGCTGTTGAGGCATAGACACAAAGACTTGCAGCTGTGCCTTCGGCAAAATGAAACTACAAAAATATTTACTCAAGAGGGCTTGGGGAAAAAAAAAAGTGCCATACTTTCCAACATCGCAAACATGCAGCACATTTAAATTTTATGCTATTCTCAGTTGTATTTTCTTTGAAAATGAGTGATACTTGTCCTATAAATCTCCCGTTACCGTACAGTCTCACTGATGTTATATTTTACCTCGCGTTACTTCGCTGAGGAACAGTAAAATATATTTCTATTCTACTCCAGTTTGTGTTGGTCAATCATAGAATTTCAATTACGTACATTGAATTGTGTGTTTGTACGGTGACAGAAGAGACTCAGGGGCTTTCAATACATCCACACTTCTTTAAGAGTCTATAGATCTATATACATACAAATCTGATTTTCTTAAAGTCTCAAAAGTCAGAAGACTCAAATCTCAAAAGTATTATAAAGTATAATAAGTATATGCAGGAAATATAAAGAAACCTCTTCATCTTGTATATCAGGAATAAATAAAGACATCAAATGGTGCTGCTGTTCTTTGCCCTGTTGCCTCAATGCAAGATCATCAAAATTCTTTGAAACAAGAAGGAGTGAGGAAGTAGATGTTGGAAGGCTCCGAAATTTCCAGCTCAAACGAGTTGATCGTTCTTATTGAACCCTCAGCAGGTTTTGTAGAAATGGACCACAACTCATTTCGACGAGACAAAATATCACAGCACAGTGCTGGATGTTAGATCAGTCAGTCTGCACACCTGTCATTCATTGTAGAAACATAAAACTCATCCCTGTTTCCTCTCCAATTAATTCTTATTCCATAGCTGCAAATTTTGAAAATATGAAAAATAGAAAAATCTGCAGGGTTATTTTTTGCACTATATCTTAAAAGTAAACTGGCATTTGCATACTTAAGTAATACCCCAGCTTAGATGACTTGCAAACATAATTTCTGCCGTAGCTTGGAAACTCTTGATTTTTTTTCCTACATTCAAAGGCCAGTCTTGTGCTTCAAGATAATAAACCAAAACTAAAAGATTTGTAGGAAAAATGGAGGGGCAAACAAAAAAACAACAGGCAATTGCTTTAAAAACCCGACATGTCTACAGAAAGTAAAATAAGTAAATGTACCAGTAAATGTACAAAGATGCAAGAGGAGAGTATAGGAACATAGTTTATTCCAATTGAAAACATTTAAAAGGAGAAGGCTATGTAAAAATCATCATTTTTCATGTTTGAATGAGGTTCAGGCAACAATGGCTGAAATGAAACATACAAAAAGAGAAATATGGCTAAAATACTGTAAATTAATAACCATTTCCACCCTTCTCTTAAGGGTGACGCAAGAACAGTTTGTCACCCACCCAAATCCTCCCCCAACCTGACACAACACATGCAAATCAGTTGACACTTATCTTAAAAACAGCAGTTCATCATTAATCTTAAATATATAATAGTGTAATTTTTTTTTCTTGTTAATTAATCATATACTTAGTGTTTGCTTTAAAAAGTGGGCCGTGAAACTATACAGGCCCTCTGATTTTTCACAACATCGGCACTTGATAAGTCTGGCTTTACAAAGAAAGGGGATTGGCACACATTGTACAGAATTTACATTTGGTATACTTAAGAAAAAAAAAAAGAAAAAAAAAAAAGCATTACTTTCAATTTGTACACCACTACACAAACTTAACTGTTGATTTAACAACAAAGAAAAAGTAATTTAAAGTGGTCCACGTGTTAAGGTGTGTAAACCTTATGAAAGAAAACTGAACAAGAAGCAAAGATAGCTTTTAATAATAATCACTGTACGTCCAATCCTCCGACCAGGACGGAGCTCAAGCTTAAACAATTGTGTATACACACACACACACACACACACACACACACACACCTCAAAGTACCAACAATGCTTGAATGGACATCTACGTTAACAAATGCAAGCCCACTGCAGTGTCGTAGCTTCAATGTGGCAGGACAGTCCAATCAAATACAAAAAGGAGGGTGGGAAAACGGTGAATGTAAACACTCAGCAGACTCATCCTCCTCTTCATTCACTGCTCTGACCAATATTGGACCTGTTCAGTACCTTTACGTGGTAAGCACTTTAATAAATAGACTAATACTGAGGCTTCTTCTGCGGGGGGAAAAAAAAAAAAAAAACGTAATCTTTGAAGAAACGCATCAATAAAATGTACCAAAGTGTTGGGTCAGATTCAAAACCATTTTTGATGTCTGTTTTTGGCACCGTCTTTGTACTGGATTGTGAACTAAACCACTTCTGAAAATGTTTCACATGTAGAACAAAGCAAAGCAGCAATCTGTGCGAAAGGATTCAAAAGGAGTAACCCAGCTGTTCTGATAACTGTGTCACTGCCACGTCACCTTCACTGCTGGCCCCTTTTGAAGTCTAGTTGGAAATCTGACAGCCTACAATTTGGTCTTTACAGAGTCCCACCAAATGTGCGTGACAACTGATCAAATGGAGGAAAGGCTACACACATTGTTTTAAGGTGGTAAGCTGAAATTTGGGAGATCAGCATGCTTCCTGAAAGCCATGGACGACAATCTCCAAAATCATCATCACCCAGAGTGACACATACTGTTTTTTTTTCCCCAAACAATGCAAAAGTCTGCTGTGTGGTTATGTTAGTCATTCACTAAATTAACTTCCGACTTTGAAACAAACAAACAAAACATGATTAATTAGCTGTTTTTTTGTTTTTGTTTTGTTTTTCAAGCATCAAGCATGGAAATATCTAGAGCTAAAGAAATACTTTTAGCTCTGAAAAAAATCTTTTTAAAAAAAGCGAGGGAGAGGGATGTGGCACTCAGTTTTTCATGAACAATTTCCAAACTACTCTGAAATTCCTTATATTTTTTCAGAAGCTTTGACGACATTCCAGACATCTGAAGTGCACAGCATTTACTGTAAGTTGTTTAAGGTTGTTTTAACTTGACTCTAGAGTCAGAGTAACTAATCTTAGTCATTTTAAAAATGTGCTACGTAGACCTTAAATCTGACATTGAACAGCCCTTAATTTGTCAGATATTCAGAGCAGTTTTCCTTTGATGTCACAAAATAGGAAAACATTGAAATGTACATCATCTTTATTCTACAGTCTTTTTTTTTTTTTATTTAACCGTTTTCCAAACTTGTAGAATGATTAAATCAAATCTCTCTCTCTTCAAGACTGTGTAGAAATCTAGAAAATTAGCCAAAATGTTAATCCCTTCAGTATTTCACAACATAAATTGGTTGGAAAAAAACCCAAAGCAAAGCACAGTACACTTCATTTCATTACGGTTCCAACTTCTCAACAATAAAAGATGAGAAAATCTAAACTGTTCTTTCATGAGACCCTCCCAGTTCTTTGTGTTTCTAAACAGTGTGAGGATCAAATTATCATAGCCCTTCAGACAAGGGGTCAAAGTTAAAGTCATACATGGAAATACTGCAGATGTAAAGGCAAATGCACGTTATGGAAAACGATTAAGGTCAAAAAAACCCTTTGTGGAATCCTATCAGAATTACTGGACGGTACAGTCCATCAGGTAGGACACCAAATGGACCTTGAGGACACTCCTTTTCATTTAACATCAAAAATGAAACAAGTGGCCAGACTTCCTACAGGAGAGTCACCATTCCTCCTCCCTGAACTCGCATCCAACTCAGTTCAGCTGGCCAAAACCCCAACCCACCCCGGTCATCAATTGCACCTTTGGCTCTTTTTGTCTTCTATAGTCATTTGAGCTCAATCCGATCTGCTAGGAGTAGCCCTTATGATGAAAAAAAGTTATGAAAACTCACCTGAATTACATTGTGAAGACAAAAATAGCAATCACAAATCTTAGAGAAGTATTTCAACAGCTACCCGGAAAAACACATGATATGGGATTTGTACCAATAGCCAACGGACTTCCTTACAAATTTTCCCAAAAATCCACAAGAATCTTTAAAACAGCAAATATTTAACCATAAAGTTTTCTTTTTTTTTTGTCTGTTTTGATTTGCATGAAGCACAAACCTGACATGGAAACACTATTTTCCCCAATCAGCAATTACGTCAAAACAGACCCGCAAAAACTAAACATGATGCATCATCAGAAAGATAGAACACTTGTCCATAAAATAGTTTGAATATTTTACAGCAGTATAAAATTTTTTTCTATTACCAAAGCTGGAAAAAAAATGATCTGAAATAAGATTTGGAATAATGAATCAACAGAGCTGTGATAAATAATAAAAAAAAATACCCTATTTGATCACTGTGTGTTTATTTTGGCAAAAAAAAAAAAAAAAAAAGCCCCATGTATGTTCAGGACTAACGGAAGCTTAAATCAGCAACCGAAAAGCTGTAGTTTCCCCGACATCTTACCATGGCAGTGATCAGGAATAACCAATTACATTTAAAATAGGAAAAAAGAAAACCATTTCAATTACATGAGCAATTCAAACTTTGACATTTAAAAAAAAAAAAAAAAATCACACTGAGAAACATGGAAATCTGACCCAACTGATTCTAACTTCAGATCCTTAATCTCTTTTCTCAATATGTAACATTTAAAGAATGGACATTGTCCTGGTGACAAAGTAATATTTTTTCTAAAAAAAAAAAAAGATCAACTCCAGCTGGTTTGAATTTGGCAATGTGAAAACTCCAACAACAGTAATAAATACCACTCGTGTTATCACTGACCATTTGCAGAATTGATAGTTAAATTGCAACTTTTTCTTATGTACTCCTTTGAGTAGTCATCTTCAACATAATTAACAGACAATAGCAGAAATAATAGGCTCAAGAAGTTAACATTGCTGAATATATTTAAAGTGAAGAGAGAACATTTTATCATCTTTGTAACAGCCCTCACTCTGCGTGGCCAGCAATCAAAACCTTATTTACATTCAATAGAGCGTATCTGCTCTGCTGGAAATCAGGGTGATTAAAAAAATAAAGAAAAAAAAAAAAAAACAATTGGGAGTTCCAGGGAACTAAGTACCTGACTGCACCTCAGCATTGCCTAAATTAGTCATCCTTCGCAGGTAAGCAGAGTCCAGTAATCTGCAGCCTGGTGTCACAAACCCATGCTGTAGTGTATATCATGCATGAGAGAGCCCTTTGTCCACAAAGGCTTGTTCTACCCAGAGATGCCCCCTCCCTCTCCTGCGTACCTCCAACACTAAAAAATAAATGATAATGTAGTGTAGAAAAAAAGTGAGCCAAACAGAGAGCCAAGAGGCGTGCCGGAGGCATCCAAAAAGAGGACAAAAGTGTTCTATTTAAATTTGTGACTGTGCAAGACCAGCAGTTAGTAAAAACCACAAAACATAAAAATCATATCTTTAAACTGTCAACAAACCAAACAGCCGCATGAAGAGAAGGAGCAAAAAGGGATAAGCGTTGGTCTGGTAAAGAATGAAGCATTGCTCGTCTCTTTGTGCAGCAGTGTGTTTCATGCAGGCGTCCGTCTCTGGAGGGTAATTCCTGCACCGAGTGTGTCTTGAGAGGCCGGCGTCTCACTCGCGGATCCTCCCTTCACACCAAGTTGTACTCTTTGAGATTGAGCTGCAAGATGGTGTCTTTGACAGCTGCGAAGACGAAGCGGATGTTCTCTGTGTCGGTGGCACACGTGAAGTGAGAGTAGATTATCTTGTCACTGTCTGGGTTCAAATCCACAAACATCTTCAGGATGAACTCCCGGCCTGCCTGAGCGTCCCGCTGAGCACCTGGGGAAAAAAAAAAAAAAACGACCATCTCATGGTTACGCTCAATAGGAATGTTTTGTATCCATAGACACCAGACAATTTTGTCTTTTTGTCCATTTTTGGCAAAATAATCAACACGGGAATTAATTTGAAAGCCTTAAAAGGAATAGAGAACAAAAGTAAAAACTTTAGATAAATGTGTATATAGTGAAAATGTACAGCAGTGAGTCTGTGAAAGAATGTACATATACGTTTAAAAATTTATTTCGTCTTGTAGCGCACACAACAACCACAAGGTGTCACTCAAAAGTAAGAAAAAAAAACCCCAAAATAGATACTCCAGCAGTTGAAAGGTGACAAAGAGCACACCACTTGAGCATTTTATTTAGCGACACTAAATCTGTGCTAATGTAAAAAAGTGAAATGTAAAGTAATAAGATTACCATCAAACTCGGGAAAATAGTCGACCAGGTGAGAGAACATGATTTTCTCCTCCAGCAGGTCTTTCTTGTTGAGGAACAGAATTACAGAGGAGTTTTGGAACCAGGGATATGTGATGATGGTCCTGAACAGGGCTTTGCTCTCCTCCATACGGTTCTAACAGGAAACAGAGTTACAAATTCATCTACTGGGTGATCGTCATTTGTTCCATCTTATATGAATTAAACATCTGCGTGTCTTCTTGCACAAGGTAAATATAAGCAATTACATTCAACTTTGCTAAGGCTACTAAAAACAGTTGGGAAAATCTGAATTTATTCATTCATTTTCAACAGCTCCTCTTCCAAGATTGCCCTAGATGTAGCTTAATCTGGGGAATATAGATTTAGAATCTTATCACAATATTTTTTGATATTATGACAAAAATAAAAAAAAAATATGACTTAAAAAAAAAAGGAAGCATTTGCAATTTCTTACACTGGAATAAGCATCCTTTCAACTCTCGGTCTGACTTTCCTAATGTGTTTCTTGGTCTTCATCATGCCATTTTTTCATAAATGTTCCCCAACAAACCCCTCAGGTTTTCAAAAAAATATATCTTTTATACATTAGATCAAGTTAGACAGAGTTAAATTTTGTTTAATGGTACCACTTTTGATTGTCTTTAATAAAAAAAAAAAAATTTACTGCCAGAAAAAAAAAAAAAAATCTAAATATCCAGAGCAGCTGTGAAAAAAGGAGCATTAATGTTTTACCTCATTGTCGGACTCCACCAGAACCTGGTCATACTCGCTGAGCGCCACCAGAAACATGATGGAGGTGACGTTCTCAAAGCAATGGATCCACTTCCTCCTCTCTGACCTCTGACCCCCAACATCCACCATCCTGATAGACCAGGATGGGGTAGATCAAATAGAAACACATGAGACAGAATTACAATCAATGCTATGTCTAGATGTCATTAATAAGGCTCCAATAGTAAAACAATGGATAATATTTAGGTTTAGTGAATTGAAACATTTGAAATGCAGAATGCACATGTCTCTTATTCAACAGTTTAATATAATAATGTTCAGAGGTTATAGGAATGATTGGAAAGTGTTATAAGAGAGGACCCAATGAAATTTTGGTAAATAATCATGGTTAAAACAGAATATAGGAGTTGGATTTTTGGAAGAAAACTGAGTTAAGTTTTTTTTCTTTTTTTTTTTTAACGCATTAGTAGACGGTTCACCAGATTATGAGAGCATCACTACAAATCCTTGATTTCAAAACCTAGTATTATAAATCCTGCAAACCAAAAATCCTGTTTTAACAATGAAGATAAACAAAAATAATAACCAGAAAGTCTGAAATAAAATAGTGTGGACAGAGCAAATCCTCCCTTGGATTAAGAAAAACTAGCGACACAAACGTAAAAAAAAAATGTATATACATGCAACGGAAACCTCATGCAGCAAGCAACACTTATAGGTTTTAAAACATGTTTAAATTTTGATTATAATGCAGCACTCCTCGACTCTGGTTACTTTGTTTTGTTTTAGACATTGCTTTCATGGATCTTTTAAAATGAAACCAAGTGAAAGGACTTTAAACATGAACTACTGGTTTTAAATAAAATCAAACGAAGTAGCAAAAATCTATCTTTTTCCTTTAAAGGGAATTATATAAAACATGACTTCAAAAAAAATTTGATATCAGGCTAAAAAAAAATTTTTTTATTTTACATAAAAACTCTCCTTTTATTATGGGGTACTAAGCTAAAACGCCATCAAGCTATAAAAGGTGAAGTGACCAGAAAAAGCAACACTAAAGATAAAATAAAGTTCCTCCAAAAATCAGCCCAAAAATAAAACCACCTCTCGAAATGACAAGTGACCTACTTGACTCCAGGAGCTCCAACACGGTAGCCAAACCACATGTTCTGTTACGTTTAACGCTAATTAAGAATGAAGGCAGCCATCCTAATGGAGATTCTTGTCAAAACAATTGTAACCATCTCAGTCAATTGCAAGCAGAGCCAGTTTAGACCCACAAGGAGTGTTATTCTTCTAGCTATGCATCAGCTAAAGAACACCTCATTATGCATTAAACCAGCCATGTTGTTAACAGCAAGAAAGTGACAACACATCATTAATAAATTGCTAAAGTTAAGTCTAAATCAACCACTTTCTCCCATTAAAATGCACCTCAATCTAAACCCTCAAAGCCCACAGCACAAAACTGATGTCATTGAGCGTATTCAGTGATTCACCGCCAACGGCAGCACAGTCGAGCAGAGGAAAGCCAATCAGCAAAGCTGCAGCAAGGTTGCTGGAAACCTCTTGAACGCAGCCTTATTGCGAGCAGAGTTATTTCTAGCTGTGCCGAACGTGGGAGGGGTCTGACACGATTGCTTCCTATCGATTTGCAATCGCTCTTCTTCCCTTCCTCATTTAAAAACAAAAGAAAAGGAAGCAACTCCCAAGAGAAACATAAAAATTGTGAGCCATATTAGCTCCTATGATGCACCTTAAACTTTAAAACATTTCTTATCATTGAGAATTTCACTTATCGATGCCGACTTGATTATTTGATCAATTTAGCAATTAAAGTTATATATATTCAGCACCAAAAAAAAAAAAAAAAAGAGCCAAGTGATTAGGATGCATAAAACAAACACAGTCCACATTTTGGCTCTATTCCAGTCAGAACTCCTGCATCCCAACTATTTTTCTGCCTTCTCTGACATTCCTCATCTTCACTGCATTAATTAGACACAAACCTTCAAAGATCAGCATCAGAATTCACTATTCCACCAACAAGAAGCTCTTGGTCAATAAAATTAAAATATCCCAAAATAAGTGATCAGATTAACCAAACTGTAAATTCAATTAAGATATGTTTTATTATTCTCAAAGGGAGAATAAATTATGCTGTAACTCATTAATATAAGGTTCTTCAAAAAGCTGATATAGACCCTGATGGTAGTGGGCAGGAAGGATTTTCTGTTGCAGTCAGTATTGCAGCGGCTCTCAAAAAGCCCGACAACATAGCAACCGAGTCAGTAGAAATGCTGCATTTGTAACTACTTTATTTAACAAAAGTGTTGCTAAATGAACCAGAAAGGATTTTTTTAAATCAGATCTTTCTTCCAAAGTGAGGTAGTTCGTCGTAGGTGTCTTATCTACAATAGCTAAAAGTTTATTGGTTTATAACAAGTGTATCATTATTCCATGAAAAAACTTAAAAATGTTATTCCAATTTTACCAAAAGTTCTATTGGTTAAAATTCTTATTAAATCTTCACCGGATAATCTACACAATATCATCTATAGTTGTGGAGACACTGTAGTTTTCTGTTATTAAATCTGAATTAATTTTAATGTTAAATTTTATGCAATTTAATTTTTAGACAATTGTATCTGTTTAGATGTCATTTTGTTAATTTTTTAATTTGGATCTTCAGTGTAAAATATTGTTTCTATTTAGTCCAACTAGCCATAAGCCTTCTTCAAATATGACTATCAAAGTTAGCTATAATTTCTATCTACACCACATCTACTGTAAGTAGTACCTGCTAATAATCACTTGACAGAATCCCATTTCACACAATCTGAAATTAATTATACATCAATAATGAAGTCAATAGTAGATAATTCATTTTTAATTGTTATCCATAAACTGCAAAGGTAATTACCAACTGGATGAGATGTTGAATTAGACTTTGAGATTTGAACCAAATAAATCCCTATATTTGTTCAAATACTTTGAAACATTTAAAGATGTTTCAAAGCAGCTTAATAAGGGTTGAAGCAGAAATAAGGTACAGACGCAGGACTGGATAAAGGAGTGAACGTTGTCTTCTACCTGAAAATGATGCTTTGCAAGTCGAAAGGGTATTCTATAATCCCAGTGGTTGGGACTCGAACCCTAAGTACATCCTGTTGGGTTGGTAGATAGGACGCGTCGGAGATACGACCCAGATCACTTAGATAGCTAAGGGAAAAAGAAAGTGGAAATAAAAACAAGAGAGAGAAAAGAAAAAGAGAGTAAAGCATCACAGCAGATTAAACACCTTAAAATGCGAGTTCAGATATACCGACAGAGGACCATTTTCAAGAGGATAAATGTTAGAGTCCCAGTTCCTTAGAAATATAAGTTTTATCTTTGATGGCAGCTCCCAAAGACCAACCAATTAATTGATATTGGCTGCTAATTTGTACAGACAGTCTTTCGGAGCCACCATTGGGAATTTGTTAGTGCCGAGCTTGTCCCTGCAGCGGGGGGGGAAATGGAGAAGGTAGTAAAGTTTCCCATTGGCTCATCAGCAGTTTTAAAGTTTGTCAGCCTTTACTGGCAGCACGTGGGACCAGTACCTGAATATAATATTCTCTAGGTCAAATGTGTACTCATGGATACCAGTGGTGGGCACTCGAACCCGCAGCACATCCTGCTGGTCGGGCATATACCCTGGTACTGCTATTTCTCCTAATCTGTCAAGGTAACTGCGAGAATACAGGGAACATAAGATATGACAAAAGCGCACATGTGGACAAACTAATCCGTGTCAACATTACAGGCCGATTCCAGTCGACTTCAACAATAACTCCTGTCATTCAGAACAGATACATAAGAATCACTTAGATTATTTCACTTGAATAGATATTACAATCCAACTATGAATTAGATGAGTATTATTTTCAAACTTTGATCTTTCTAACTGAGCCAAATGAGGCTATTTTACATTTGATTCAAATAAATGGCATTCTACGTTTCGGTCATCTGCCACAAATGTTTTCTCTCCTTCCAGACCTGTCCGAAAAAGTGTGATTAATTACAGTGCATAGCAAACAGACATACTATTTGGTTGAATCGGAGAGCTGGTACTCTCTCCTACGATCGTAAGCCTCCTTGATCCCGGGATCCTTCCAAAGCATCGTTATCGCAGTGATGTACGGCTCTTCAAACGTCGACACCTTTTCCACGTCCACATCTCGCACCAGAAACGCGTTATGCTAAAAATAAATAAATAAAATCAGCAACTAACTGTGGTATATAGGATTTTACATTTTGTTGTCTTCATAATTTCCTAGATTCATAGATGCCAAGAATTTTAAGTTGTAGCTATCAACATTTTGACATAGAATAAAGTACATTTTGAAGTTGAATCAATTTGGGTCCAATGGCCTTTCTTTGCAGTAGATTTTGTTATGTTGAAATTTTAAAATATTGTTTGTTGAGATAAGAATCAGTTTACAACCGATTCTGTGCGAGACCATTTCAGGACAAAAATAAAAACATAAAAATTACGAACAAAGTGGCAGATGTTTTGTAAATGATTTGTAAGCAGGTTTAGGAAAATATTGTCAAACACCTACATTAAATATGGAGCAGCAGATTTAAAGGTAAAGGGCTATTTCGCTGTTTTCAAGAGATTGGCAAACTATCACATGATCTGACCATGCAGATTGATTTATAAAGACAATATATCCCTTACAACTCTATGAAACTATCTTGAAAGTAAATTAATTTGAATCTGAATGAAACAGATTTACAGAAAAAGTCTAATTATGATAGTCAATCAGGGACCACAAGTCACATCTGTGCAGTTTTGCACAAATCTACCGATTGTGGTTCCAAAAAAAAAACAAAAAAAAAAACAAGAATTGACATGCATCCCATTTGTACGGCTGACCTTGTTCTCTTCATTCTCCAAGGGGATTTTGAGGGTCTCAGTGGCACGGATCATGGCCTGCATGGAGGTGAAGATGTTCTGATAGACCAGTTTGGTATAGCTCTTTTTGTCTTCATCTGAGTAGCCTGCCCCGTGGATTATCCTCATCTGTTTGATGAAAGTGCTCTTGCCACTTTCACCTGTCCCTAAAAAACAAGAAAATATAAAAAAAGATTTTAAAAATCACAAATAAACTACTGGAAAACACCACAAATTTGACTTCACAGATTTTTAATGACCATGGACCAAAATAATGTAAGGGTGGCTAAAAGTGCCAGGCTAAGACTGGGAATGTTTAAAAAGAATGTGGTTCTAGTTTTTCTGCAAACATGAGAGCGGAATTAGTGTGTACAATAAAATCCATTAAAAAATGCAAATAAAAACATTTATAATTAATCTAATAGTTACTTAAAATACTACTTATTGACAAGACCTTTGTTTGAAATATATAAAAGATATCAAAGCTAATACTTTTTCTACATTAGTATCTGTTGCTTGTTAATAATCATTTCCAAAGTATTTTATAAACCCAACTCTGATTATAAGTAGGTGTGTTTGCTACAAACTGGTGTCCACTCACACTTCAGTGCTGATGATGGGTAAGACTGAAGAAAGCTACACTAGTATGTGCTGGGCATTAATCCAAAGAGCAGTTAATCTCTTTCTGGTGATCAAAAAAACACAAAAGAAAACAAAACAAAACAGGGACTCACCCACTTCACTTAATATACAAAAAGAACAAAACAAAAAAAAAAAAGAAAAAAGGGCCTGTCACGTTCAAAAAGAAAAATTGCTCAAAGATCAATGAACTCTACTTTCTAATAAACATTTAACACTGGAGCTGGAAGATATTTTAAGTATCCAAAATAAACAGCAGAAATGAGTAAATAAATGAAGTCTCTGTAAACATTGTTCTTTTAAAAAACAAACAAAATAAAAAAGAGCTATTTGAGACCAAAGCACCAGACTGAAGATATTTTTAATACAATTTTTGGTAGAAGGAAAAAACAGAAAAAAAATAAAATAAAATCCTGCACATGGAAATTTTTGGAGTCGTTTTAATTTCTCATGCGATTATTGCAACAGGCCTCCGGAATTTATGTGGCTTTAACATAAAACTCAATAGTATTTAATGGATCGATACTCATGGATGAAAAATCAAATATCAATAAATATTGTAGAATCAATAAAATTACACAGCCCTAGTAAGTAAGTGGCATATGAGTCCATGTGTGGTTGCGTATATGAGAATACAATCATTGCCCATCCCAAACATGGTCCGTTTCAAAGCAGAATTGTTTGCTGCAGCTAAAATATTAAGTGGTCATATAAAAAGGTTTTAGTAAGAATGTGGTCAAGATTTCTATCAGTTTCCCATTTAGAAAGTCAGTATTTCAGAAATTGTGTGAACTGTATTGAGTCCATCTTTTCATAACAATTTACACTCGTTGGAGCAAGTTTTCTGCAGAAAAACAGCAGCGGCTGTTAAGATAACAGAATGTGTGCTGTCCTGCACTAGGCATCCTAAGACGAAAAGGTTAAAATGACTTCCAAGGATATGAAGACAGGAGTGTACAGTGAGGGAGTGCTGTGTGCCTTGCGACGGTTCTAACCAGACAGGATCTTTAACCGAGTAAAGCAGGTCAGACGACATTGGCGTTTCCTTTCCAGATTGAAGTTCTTAACCCTGGATCAACTGGGCTAAGACACTATTAGATATCCCACTTCCTATTTTATTAAAATAGGAATTCAATGAATTTCTTTCACTCTTGAGCTCTAGTGAATTTAGAAATTAATCTGGGATAATGCATGTTTCCCATTGCCCTGTTTTCTTGTCTAATATTGAGTAAGGACAATATAGATGCAGTGTTTTCCTGACTCTTGCGTCCTTAAAAACCAGTGACAATTCCCTCTTCTATTTCTTCGATTGAGCTGGTGATATATCTTGAGCATTTCTCTACCATCTAGCATTTAGAGAAGGATGGTTCATTTTACACTCTGCATAGGCAAACTAAAGAGTGTTTACCTTGCAGTGGATTTGAGTTTTGCATGTTTGATCAGTTTGACTCAACGTAACTGTTGCCAGCCTGATATAGCAAGCAGAAGCTTTTTTAATGGACAAGCAACTATAAACTCATTGGAGCGACTCCTGAGGCGTAATGCTAGTTCCCATAGCAACTCCATCACTGTACTTCTAAAAATGTGGCAGAAAACACCAGCTGATCAGCCTCAGCTTGTATCCAGGAAGCTCAGCTTTGAGTTTTTTCCATTTTTTAACAAAAAAAACATCCTCAACCAGCACTTCCGTCAGTCAAAAGAAATTTATGGCGTTTGGGGAAACTAAGCTTCCAGCCACACAGAGAAAGTTTTTGCCGTTTAACCAATCCACATCCACATGGGTCCGGTGTTTTGGGGAAACACAAACCAGAATTTTTTACAAACCCAGAGTGAAAAAAATTTCAAAATGGCGGTTTCAGTGTATTCATGCGAGCCACATCTTTTTTTGACTTTGCAGTTCCATTGCTTTTTCCATAACCCGAATGTGCCTCACTCTCACAAAAAAAAAAAACAAAAAAAAAAAACAACAAATTGCCATTTTTTGGTTTGTTAAAATCAAAAAATGTGATGCTTTATTAGAGTGGTTTTATTATGATTCAAAGTTTACAGGAATTGTGTTTGCAAGAGAAAAACCACAGCAACTTTGAGTTGCACCTTATAGACAGTTCTGCTTAGTGAATTCCCACCAGTATTTACTTGAGTTAAAGAAAACCATTTGCAATCATTTGTTTTATGTTTTTCCCTTTGAAGTATTTGTTGTCTATGAGACATAAATCAGCTCGTTGTTAATCACCAGCTGGATATAGACTGATAAAATGGTCGTACCCATAAAAAGACAAGATATACTTAGGAGGAACAACAGAAAAGTATCCATCCCATCATGCTGAGATGCCTTTCTGATGTATTCAAATAGCTTTAACTTCAGTACTAATCCACAAAACAGCAAAATTACCCCAACGTGACTATGGTATGGCTGCTGTCCTCCAGAAAAAATAGCTACATTTACTAAGAACTGATCAACTTGGATCAAACAGAAGCAAGATAAAAATCAACCGAGTCAAAGCAAAAGTAAAAGACTATCAGGGTCTTTTAGGCAAATGGGATCATTTTGACTTAACACAATCTTTTTATTTTCACATGAGCTAACGACAGAAGAACTACTACGTCATACAGCTAATTTATAATAACTCATCTTTGAAGCAAAAACCTGAGCATCATTACTCTTTCAACAAAATAAACTCCTAAAGTTCAGCATCAACACAGAGAAAAAAATTGCAAAATAGACAAGAGGGACAAAACGGAGGCACAAAGGGTGAAAAAAGGAAGCAAACAGCACTTTGAGTAAATGATTCCTGAGAAGCCTATCCAAGCACATCAAACAGGAAGTGATGTCCAAAGAGTTTTAATTACTGCAATAATTAAACAGCCCAGAGTTGGGTCAGATGGCACAGCTGGAGGCCCGACTCGATGTAGAAAAACTTAATTATTGCTGAGTGTCCATTTGTGGGAACTATTCCCAAGATTATATTAGGAATTTAAACTTTATTCGCCACAAAGGAGCCTTGATGAGGAACTATAAAGGGTCATGTAGGACTCTACAGTTTCTGCTGTGCAGGAGCCCTGCTTAACAGTAGCTACACATAACATAAAATATGGAAGGTCATAGGGGAAAAAAAACTGCTAAAAATGCTAAAGTGCATTCACAGCCGTATTGAATGAATGTCAAGCACGTTTCCTCGGACAGTGCAGTTTCGGGAGCCGTTGATGTGGAGTGGATCTTTAGAGTGAACGCTGTCCCTCTAAAAACATAAGTCTTGGCCCACTTCAAGTGAACACCACCACAGGATGAAACCAAAACAAATCTGCATGTAGCAAGACAGTCAGAAACATTCAACCATGTTGAGAGAGGATAAATTGAAAACCCTCTAAGAAATATTTTCAAGTGCCAAAGTATATAAAGCTGTTGGTAAAGAAAAATATGTTTTCTGCGCAATAAAGAGCAAAAATGGTTTTGGCATTCATCTGTACAATAGAGCAGTGGTGAAAAATATTACAGACAACATATAAGACACATACGTTCTGCATTCAATGTGTTTCACGATTTTTTTGTGGTATTGTTATGATAATGCCGAGCGTGGCGAAAACAACCATTTATTCCTCCTTTCTTAGGCCCTGATAAAGTCACTACCACATGATTCAGCAGTCAGTCTCTCAAACACAAATAGAGCTCTTTAAAATCACTCTTTAAAATCAATACAATAAGAATTGTATTACTATTCTTTCAGGACACTTAAAACAATAGTTTTAGATGTCTATTGTGGGCGGTCTATTAAAGCATCAATGAGATAATGTGAGATCAAACTACTTCTTCGTTGCAATAGAATCTCAATTTTCATAACATATGAACATTTTTGGCATCTATTCTTTATTCACCTGGTTTGTCTTTTTTCCTCTCGTATTTCCACTCTAGTTTCCTCCCACTCAGTGCTAAAAGAACATTTTTTTACTGTAACAAGAGGGCTTATTTTAACATACTCAACCAAACTGTAAGCATGTGTATTATTATAGAACTTGAAGACAAGTTGTTGGTTCACTCATTGGAGTAACTGCAAATATCTAATAGTTTATTTATATAGAATTATATTTTTATATTGTAATAACACTCAAAATTACTTACACCACTAACAGGTTTAGATTGAAAATTATTTTTCATTCAACCAACAACATTGTTTCTGATAGATGACTACTATCAGTGGAAAAAACTGTTATTTTTGGCAGTGTGAAAATGTTTTTTCACACTGTGAAAATGTGAAAATGTTTTTTTGGCATCTCAACAGACAAATACTTTATCTGTATCACAATAGTCTTTAGCTCTGGGTCAATTCAACACTGCAAAATTCCTTCCTGACATAAGAAACATCTTGGTAAAATTAAGATTAAATTAACCTAATTCTGCCAGAAGTTTTGGATTTCATAAGTCAAAAACTGCAGAAGACAGGTTAATGACGACCGGAACAATAGACCACAGATTAGGAGAGCGAAGGACTGTGTCGGCAGCACAGGAGCACCACAGGGGACTGTACTCTCACCATTTATTTTCACTCTGTACACGTTTGACTTCCTGTACAAAACACACTCCTGTCGTCTGCATTAATACTTAACTGACTGCAGTCGTATCAGAGGACAAGAAGCAGAGAGAGCTGGTTGACTGCCTCGTGCTAATCCCATCTTCAACGTGAACAAAAAGTAGGTCATTGCAGATTTTAAGAAAAATAGGGTTAAATGTCAAACCCCTTTTCTTTCCCTGAAGAATAAGTGGAGGTGGCTGAGGAGTATAAATTTGGGGTTTCTCAGGCAAGATCAGTTTCTCATGCAAGAATCGGTTGATTGAGAATCTCACGAAATTAAGGAAATTGTGTCGATTTAATGGTGCCCCCAATATAAATATTTCTGTGGTCACCAGAACGTTGGTCAGGTCAGCAGTCTTCTCCATTAATGTGTCGGCTATAATATAGCCAGTTGGTGTTGGGTTGTATTCCAATTTTCAAAGGCACAGAGTTTCATATTTTTAATATTTGTAAACCATAATCATCAAAATCACAAGAATTAAAGACTTGAAATATGTAACTCCTTGTTTGATAAATCTATGTACAAGTTTTTCTTTTTGAAATGAGTGATAAAAAACAAAAATGCTTTATTTTTTAGATAAATCCTGTTCTCCTGAGTAGACGGTCCTTTTCAGACTAAGGCCCAGTTTATCCTGTGGTTTCAGTGCCAGGTGCTGTTCAACACAGATGACTACTCATGCAAGGCCACAACTTGTTTCCTGACCTTCAAAGTTTTCATAATTTAGTAGCTCCAACAGTCAGTTTGCAATCTGCTAAGCATGCACATTAATAGCCGCTCTGCTGCAAGACTGCGTGACGACAGATACACATGATGGCTGCACATGTCAAATCATCAACATCCTGAATTCGTACAAAAGTTTCAGAATGATTTTAGGTAAAAGGCATTGTGATGTGCTAATCTGGATCAATATCTGATCAAACTGGTTATACCGAAAACTTCATGCTGCTAAAATGAGAAAACAAAATAAGTACAAATATAAATAAAATTGTGTAGGGATATTTTTTAAGCACTAAAAATAACTTAATTTTCACATGGATTTTTAATTGTCTAAACTTGCAGCCAAAGCATTGTAAAAGAATGAATCATAGTATTAAACAATGTGCTGCAGGGAAAAAAAAAAAAAAAAAAAAGGCAAATCCAAATTAAAAATTTGTCTCACTGGTTTCTCACTCTGCAGAGTTAGTAAGCCATTCAATTATTAACACAAGACACTTATACTTGATATCAAGGGTTGAATTTCAGATCTCAAGTTTCAAAATTATTGCTTGGATCCATATCTTAAGTATGGATCTCAAGTGTTAAATAAACTTTTGTGCTCACATGACTCTCCATGTTTACCATCACAGGCAACTCATCTGTCTTGGAGCCCGTATGAATTGCTAATTAAACCACTAATGTCATGACGGACACCCAAACTCTAAGGTCTTCGCCTGTGGATTCTTCTTTAATAACTTATGTTCTCAGTGACACCAAGTGTGTCAGTGATGAACCAGGCAGGCACCGACATGAAAGGGACCATGCTGTTCTTCGCAGACCTGACTCTGGGTGTGTCGACCTCGGTTTGCTCAACCAACACAGTGACGTGACAGAGAAGAATGAAACACCTGCCTGACTTGCTTTTCATAGGAAGCTTTTATAGCTTCCTCTGAAACTCAAGTTTTCATCTTCCAAATAAATGCATGCATGCAACTCGATATTTAACAAGGCATAGCTCAACAACAACAAAAACTTAAAACATTGATGTTGGATTTCAAAAGGATTGTGGATTCTTTAGAAAGGGTGTCAAAATAATCAATATCACAATATAAATCATTACTTAAAGATACTCTTTTGTGCAAAAATCAAACTAAACTGCTCCATGAACAGCTGCTCACACTGCTGAGTTTCCTTACAGCAGAACACACTCTGCACCCCCAAAGCTCCCTGCAGCTGCTGGAAGTTTTAAACTCCAACATGGAAAGAACAGACAAAAAACAAGCAGCATGTGCAGCACTCTTTATCCAAGAAGGCAAACAAAGAGTTGTTCAAAGCTACTTTTCCTTTCAGGCAGAAAGGAAATGCTAGCTTTGCTAAGGCTAACAATTCACCGATGTCAAAGCAACTTAAAAAGGCCAGTAAAGCTCCTGTATTTTCACCAGTGAAGTCGTAAACCTTCTGGATCACATAGGCTAATGCTGTCTGCTTGAAAATCATCTTCACAAACACCAACAGTCCGATGACGGTGCTCTAATCAGGACGCACCTCCCAGTTGCGGAGCTCCACAGCACACAACAGTCTGCTCTAATGGTTTATGGTCCAGTGAACTACCAAACAGTTAAGTAATGAAACAAACCAGTGCAAGAACCTCTGTTATAATTGATCATAAAGAAAAATATTATGAAAAATTACAAGAAAGACAGGAATTGCACAGGGTTTCTGTTTAAATGAACCAAATTGTTGTTTGCGCTACAAAAATATTGTTTTCATTTGCCATGTTTGTTTTAAAATACAATTCATTTTAGCATAGAATTAGAATGATTCTTTATTTGTTCTCCAGTAAAATTTTATTTGTAGCAACAACAAATTGGCAGGTAACTGAAATCACAGTGGCTAAAGACAAGCAGTATTAAAAATAATAATAGAACTGTTTTCAAGATATATGCTTGCATAAAGGATATTAACACAATATCTGTTTTGCGAAATGAAATTGCCAAAAATACATATACTGTGGTACTGAAAACAGGGCACCATTTTTGTTAATATATACTTTTACAGTAGTTTGACATTTTGGTATAATCCTACCCTTCAGATAATCTACGCTATGTATTCTCTGTAAGCTTGTGCATTTTTTGTAAATTGGATAAAACGATAAAGTAGTTAGTGCCATCTATTGAAAGTGTTGCGCAAGTATCAAGCCCATTTTTTAACCAACATCATTACAATCTGCAGTCTTGACTCAGTGAAACCACACTGAAAAAGGGCAGGCTTTAAATTTAAATTCTATGTCTACAAATCTGCTAAAAAACAAAAAATAAAATGTGGTTACAAAAAGAAAAAAAAAAGACTCTCCAAAGTCTAACAGATCATGTTCCCAATTCAACCTGAAGTGTTTATTTTGGGGGTAATTGAAACGTAGATATCAGGTAGCCTCAAATTTGACCCTAGAACACATTAGCATTCGGGGGAGTTCCTGAATAATTCAATAAGTGCGGTTTGCAGGTTCTGTGGCTTTAGTCAGTTCAGATCCCGCTTAGACATTTAAGCCTCTAATTACATTACAAAGAAAATCATGACAATGAGGCTTACACTCTTATAAAACCCCATCACAAACCTGCAAAGGTGGGCCGATTCCGAGCCGCCTCTGGCCATTCACAAATCACAGATAAATAAAGCAATGTCCACCATCAACATCGGTACTGAACATAAAATCGGTCTGAAGTCCTCCCATCCTATTATTTTAAAATAATGGTGGAATGGCAGAACAAATCCTTAAAATTTTTATTTTATGTTTGATCTTCTCATCAGAATTTATTCAAGCCTTGCAATTCTGGACCTCACTGGTCGAATAAACCACACATCATCTACATCACTCACTCAAGACGCAAAGCTGGCTTGTGCCTACTCAAGTCAGACAATGCGGGTTTACAACTACGTCGCTAACAGAGAAGGCAACAGTCAGGTTCACCTCAACCCCTCTGTCATGTCTGGGCTTTTACAGAACACATGAAGGTGGCAAAACATTAATCCAAGCTTGAAGTGTGTGGTGAAAGGGAATAAGGACATGCCTCCATTAAAACGGACCATATAAAACCCAACTTGTTTATTATGGTCCACTGGTATTTTAAGCAGCTAAATTGAGTGACATGCTGACTGACAGCTCCACTAGTACAATGGTTGCTATGTACACACCAATTAATTGGAAAGGTTATAATAAAGATGTGCATTTTACAAAGGATACGCAAGAATTAGATACTGGAATAACTGGTTTTGACTGTCGTATGTAGTGAAACCAGTGCGCCATTCATCTTACGGGGCTTGAAAATACAGATACAACAGATGCTAAATGAAAATTACTGAGGAAAGGACAGATTAAATTTAGCCACAGCAACAATCAGTAGTACCAATGCATAATTATACATGTGAGGCCTTCCTAAAGTATCCTCTACCTCTGCCTTCAGCAAGTCTAAATACCTTTGAGGAGAGCTGAGATACGAGGAGGAATCCCTGTGATGTCCAAAAATACTGCTGTACAAACAAACTCTCCAGAGTTTCTTTTGGGTCATTTTTATCTTTTCAGTGTGGACTGTTCAGCTCCACTGTCTGCAGTTTTGTTATTTCAACAAAAGCCAACCGTGTTTGCCGTCGCCTTGGAAGCAGCCAACATGGAGGCAAACAAATATGGCCAACTTGAGGCTTATCTGCTTATTTCACTGTAAGATTTGCTAAGAGAAACCATCATGGGCGTAGGCAGCTCCATGCATGAGACAACTTTGGGTGTTGCCAAAAGACAAATACTTATTAACCCAGATAATGCTAACCCTTTTAGGCAACGCGAGATCAACTGCATGCTTGTTTTGCATGTCTTAATTCAAAATCTTAATATTTTAATTGTCGGTCTTGTCTCTGCCTGTCATTTGCATGGATTGATTGCAGCCCTGATGTTGTGAATTGAAGAGCTGTGTAGATGAGATTTAACATCTTAACTTGATTAAATTCAACCATTATCCTTAAAATCCCAACTTTTATCAAACAATCTTCTAAAAATAAAAGTCTTGACTTAAACCCCATTTTAAAATTGGATGTTGGTCTTTGTTTTCAAGTCTCTTAATCCTTAACCAAATCTAACCATACAATTAAATAAAGTATGGGTAAATATTGTATCTTTCAAAGACTTTAAACTTGGAAAATTAATTTCAAGTTATATTTTTAAAGAAAAAGGTGATGACCAAATAAAAAGCTAACCCCAGCATGACTAAGAATATTCTCACATCTGATCCTGCACCGTCGTTTGTGCTTGTGATACCAAGTACATATTTGAAATAGATTCTTAGGTCACATTGCATTTTGTGCAAATACAAGTTACATGATATACCTGCATGCGTTCTCATTACCCACATGTCCTGTGTCTACCTAACCTTGTTGGCAATAGTTGGGAAGAGAAAGTGGAAGAGGCGGGTTGTGCTGCCAAGAAGAGCCAGCAGATAATCTGCTCCTCTTTTAAAACAAAGAAATAAACGAAAAGAAAACGGATATGAATCACCAGCAGACACGCATCGACCAGAACTTTGTGGCCCATTGCCAACTTGTTTTTTAGGTAACACTTTGACGGGGTGTGCATAAAACTGACATGGCATTGTCATAAACACGCTATAACACCTGTCATGAACATGAAGGAGTCTTTAAGAATGTCTATGAAGTATCATTTGGTAAAGGCTTCAAATTGTGGAGATCAGCATCGCCCCACCGGGACCCAAGTAATTGGATTAGAACGGGAGAAAATGAAAAATGATTATGAAAAAAATACAGCAGGACAAATAGTAACTCACCTATATTTCACTGCTCTTCTGACTGAGCCGCTGCATCCTGACTCCGCTCTGTAGCGTTTTTCTTCTTCTTTTAAAGCCCACGGTGCAGGTGTGTTTTTTTGAGAGATGACCATAGTTTATAGGTAGTTGTTGTCGTTCTTTTTTTCTTCTGAGCAAGAAGATTCTTATAAACCAACATGCCACCATCGATTATGTTTGAGTAGAATGTCCAGAAGTTGAATTTTTCTTCGATAGTTAGCATCTTCTTCTGCTTTTTGGGCCCGACCACAAGTGCCTTTGTCGGTGCAGAACGTTTTGTCGACGTTATGGGTTTCAGAGAAACTTGAAATTGCAAGAGAATTTGCTAACTTAAATTTGGCAAGCTGTTTTATGTACGTGTACATATTAAACTGCAACGTTCTTGACACACAGGTAGAGAAGAAGCGGAGAGACTGTTTAGCCAATCAGAATGCAGAACACGATGCACTGCGGGAAAAAAAAAAAACTCCACAAAAAACAATAGGTCTTATAAAAAAAGGATTGGTGTTCACTTGATTAACACTAACTTGTTCAAGTTAGTTTGAGCACACTTTTATGAGCAGGGTAGACACATACTGGAGGCAAGGAAACACATTTACCAGATAAGGAATATTATCTTTTAAACTTGGTCCAACAGAAGATCAACATTTTATTTGGATGTAAAGAAGTAAATATCAAAACTGAAGTCACAACTTAATGAAATCCGTGCACATTTTAGTAATGGAGTACAGAGCAGAAGACTGCCCTTCCGACTGCTCCACTCTTCACCACACCAAAGGGGAATGACGGCATGTTGCCGGAATAACAGCTGGAATAATTGCCTTCCCCTAAAACTTCAGACAAAACCACCAGTGTTTCTTACAGGTAGCAGATGAGCGTCTCACTCTGCTGCATCAAACCAGAACTAGAGAGCTCTAACCACAACGCCACATAAACAGCTTCCAGTTTAACTCAGAACAAAGCAACAAACACAATAGAGCAATGTCAGAGTTGCATACGCTTTGCTGAAAAAGCACATACTAGTACATTTTATAAATGTAGAGTATTGTGTAAACGTGCAATAGTTGATTTCTTGCCAGTCATTTTAAAAGTGAAAGTCGTCGTTCAGGGCAGCGTTTCCCAAAACCTGCTCCTCTAGTCACACTGCCCTGCATGTTTTAGACGTTTCCCTGCTTAAATACGCCTGATTCATCTGATTGCATCTCAGCAAACAAAATAAAATCATCTGAGCTGAAGCAAAGAAACACCTAACATGTCAAACCCCCTGGGTCAAATCCGGCCCACCATAGCTTTTTATTATCGTTTACTGCCAAATTACATCAGTCGCTCCAGTTTCTTGAGAATTATTGTTGAAATTCATGCGAAATCAACAAATACCCACACTTTATTGCACTAATAATCGGAAGTTTATTGCAGATTTTTCCCAAAAATTGTCAAAAAAAGTTCTTACTTGCAAGTAATAAAAAGTCGCATTTACTGTTATAAATTAGTGGGAATATTTCCAAACTGCTACCTCAAACACTTTTATTGTAAAAATCAAAAACAGTATCACAAACAGTACCACAGCTCACTAACACTATGAGAAGCAGGAAAAAAAAAAAAAAAAAACAAGCCTCCTACAATTGAGATTTTTATGATGACCGAAAGGATAAAGAATACCGACTTCCAAATAATTTTCTCAAGAACTCAGCATTCCAGTACATTAGAAACAGGAAAAACTAGAAATGTGAACTCTGCTCAGAAACACTTTTCAATTGAATGTTTGATGATGTAGCTTAAACAAAATATAAAATGTTTTATGTTGCTAATCAAAAGCATAGACTAAAACAGAGCTGGAAATAAATAAATATATATTTCTTCTGATTAAATGATTGTGACATGATTTATTCGTGAAAGATGCAAGTCATCTCAAATGCTACATGTCAAACGTATTCAAGTGAAAATTAAGCGAGTGCATAAATGTGGGTATTTTCCCCCCCATTTAAAATGCATTATTGCTATAACAACTTTATGTAATTTTGTAATTTAGGGTGCATTACATTCTGTATCACTGGTCATCTACATTAACACAAAAACACAGCTTTGCAATATCCAATAGAGGTCAGATAATTACCACAGCTTGATGGCATATTGACAAAATCTAGTGATCTCATTGGCACTCCCCATGCTCCCTATGCCAAATTAAAATGCATTAAGTTAATTTATGCATTTGTTTTCAGTAGAGCGGTGCTTTGAAGAAAATGTTTTGTTCATTTCTATATTTTCAAGTTCCACAATCTCTAGAAAATCTAAAATTTGGTTTTTAAAAGTCAGAAATACATCTATTTAAGCTGACAAACATTAGGCAAGTAACAAGTGCAGCTTTCCCAACAAACCAACATCTGACTTTTAGCAAACGCTGCTGCTACTTGTAGTTACACAAAGTGACATGCACATGTAAGTAGTTACTTTATTTTTACAACCATCATTGCTATACTATTTAAGACTGCAAACTACAGCCCTTATTCTTCTTAGTTTGTAATAAACCATGTTTCATTTCAGTTTAAACCACTCCTCAAGTTTCGTTTTGAACTAGCGCTGTATTCGTTGGTTAGCTTGTGGCCTATCAACTTTGTATGTCGCCCATTTAATCAACTGACAATTACCCAGAGGGGCTGATTATTTTTGAGCAAGTTATTTGAACCCGGCAATAACTTGCAGTCCACTTATCTAAAAGCAAACATAAATGAGCTTTGAACTTCTTGATGTGGTGTTCCAATTTCTTGGGAATCAAGACAACAAGAAGATCGACAAACAGTAAATGGAAGTCTATGGAGCATCGAGAACATAGGTGTCAAACTCCAGTCCTCAAGGCCTGGTGTCCTGCAGTTTTTAGATGTGCCACAAGTACAAAACACTGGAATGAAATACCTTAATTACCTCCTCCTTGTGTAGATCAGTTCTCCAGAGTCTTGCTAATAACCTAATTATTCTATTTAGGTGTGGTGCAGCAGAGGCACATCTAAAAGTTGCAGGACACCAGCCCTTGAGGACTGGGATGACACCCCAGATCTAGACCAACAAAAAACAAAAAAATATCTAGAGACAAGTCAGGTGAAAATATGGACTGTCTACCAACTTTATAAGGTGACTAATTCACATTTCTGGAATAGCAGCCTTGCAGTTTGAAGGATGTCAGCTCAATTCAGGCCTCCCCCACATGTTGATCCACCCCTGGGCAGCAATTTTACCATCAGTTTAGTATCGAGTCATAAATTTATCAGCATCGAGTGTGTGACAATGTGGTTCTCAGGTAAAATGCCTCGAGTATCCAGTATGACAAGAGCTACCAGTCTGAGTCTAGGCTGGTAAATTACACCCTCTTGAGAGAGACACCTACAGAAAATGTGCATCAGAAGAAAGGCTGGATGGGTGCACATATTTGGGCCTGTCACAATAAATGTTGCTGGATGATAAATTGTCCTAGAAGTTATTGTAAGGTTTCCCTTAGAAAACGTGTTAGCACCAGTGGTTTGGTGCTAGGGCAGGCATTAATCCAGCGACAGGAAATTTGAAAATATCACTTTATGATCATCTGTTATTTAAAGATTAATACCTGACCACCAACTGTAAAATTATAAAAAATGCAAACATTTTAAAAAGACTTAAATAAATAAGTATTGCTTAACCTGGTGTCCAGCCAGGCTTGTAATACACTGGGGGAAACCGTGTATTGTGATAAACGATAATATTGTTTTGAGACCACTTTCAAGTTATGTCACGGTAATGACATAATAATGCAAGAACAAATTCTCAAATATAAATAAGCTTTAAATACTGATGATTATTTAACCCTACAACTGGACGAAACTTTAAATATTGTGTTAGGCCTTCACATTTGCAATTTGAAAAGCTTCGTTTAAATATTGCTTAGAGAAAAAAAAATCTATCTACTTTAATTTTCCTTTGGTGGCAGGGAGAAGAAAAAAAAAAAAAGTAGCGTTGCATTAACCATAATGATGAATTACTGGCCAAACTGTTTCACGTAACTTTGACATACTTGTCAGGAAATATCAAGATTCAGCATTATTATTTTGGAAACACTGATGGTTCTTAATTAATTTAATAACTGGATAAACGGTTCAACTTAGTGCACAAATATGTACTACTGCCAAGGACGTCAAAGAAGGAAACATTTATCAATTCAAGTTGCTATGCTTGCTTGTGTTGACTGGTAAAGCGAACATCCTTAGGAGCAGGAAGTGTGTATTCAGTCACTTGTGACAACAAACTAGAGATAGGTAACCTTTAACATGATCCTGAGACTTTGCCAGTTTTTCAGAGAAGCAGACCTGAATCCTGGGCCAAGCAACTTTTATCAGCGCAATTACATCAGTGCACAAAAGGTTTTATTACTCCAGTTTCATTAAGAAATCAGCAAACTCCTAGGGTAGCAGTCATTTCCCAAAGTAGACCACCTGAATGAATGCCGTACCAAGGCCAGACATCCAGAGAGAGCTGCCTCCTTTGTAGCAGACTTAATTAAAAGCCAACTCTTACACTCTTGTTTTACACACACATAAATCTATGGTAATGTTAAAGTAGGCTAATAAAACACAGAATGGAATATGTTGTTAATTTTACTTTTCTTTTGTCAAGTTTTATAGGGTCCAAATGTGTAGTGTATATTTTACAAAAGAGGCAAATTAGAGTTACTGTACTCTATCATTTTGCTGCTGTTTATAGGCTCATCACAATAGTAAGAATTTGTTTAGAAACATAAACGGAAAAGAAAACCAAAACCTGAAGCGTTTTATTACAGCTCATGAAGACAAAGTAGTTAGTGGAGAAAAAATATAAACAAAAGATTTGTTTCTTTTGTCATTACTTATACACAGAGCTCTCAACAATTATTGGTAATTGGTAATAATTTTAAAAGATATTTGTGATTTCATGAAGCTACTCTTTGCTGCAGATCTCCAAAAGAGATGTGTAGAGACGTTTACCTCCTTTACCATCCTCACAATGAGACAACCAGATGAACACGGGTCAATTCTCTCTTTTATTCCACAGTTCCACATTATATTATTCTGACTTTAGATACAAAAAAAATAGGCGAGTTATGCCTGCCTTGTAGCCACATCTGCCTTAGACAGCACGTTCACCCATCTTTCCGTTCTTAAAGAGAGGCTAAAATGTTGTCAGTGTTATCTCTCTGGGAAACAGAAAGTTATGAATAACAAATGTAGATTTGGAAAAATCTGGAAAAACTTGGAATTTATTTATTTTTTTTAACCAATTCAGATTTAAAGAATACCATGAGAAGCGTCAGTCTACTTAATTAAAAAATCTCCTAGAAACTCCAGTCAACTTAAAGTCAGCAAAACACTTAAAAAATAACTCCTTTTATGTATATTTTATAGAAATCGGTATAGTTAGCAACATATGTTGCTCTGGTGATTCCATCTTACTGTTAATGTTCTTTTGGGTTGTTGTTTTTTTTTTTTTGCTACAAAGCTGCGGTGAAACCAAAAAGGTTGGATTTTCTATGTTTTCAGTGTGAGGTTTTGCCGCCACAATGAAGGTTTTTGTCTATTTTCAGACTTTTTATACGGGTCTTTGTCATCACTGAGGCTGATCCTGTGTATCTGAGCCTGCTGCTCTGAGCTCAGTTCTTGTTTTCACTCATTGTCCTGCAGGAACCACTCTCCCAACCGCGTGTGATTTTAGATTTTTGCATATCACATCCCAAACAAATCCTGCGGCGGCCTGAGTAATGTGGCTTGAGCAATTGTGGTTTCAGTGTTTTTGCATGTGCGCCCTGCACCGTGCAATTACGTCCAGCAGTTTTGGGCTTCGAGTGCACCGGGGTCAAATTGAGCAATCTTTACAACAATTAAAACAAAAAAAAAAAACAATCACTTGTGTGATCATGCAGACCTACCTAAGAGCAGCAGCTTCAGCTCCCTTCGTGCGTCTCTCTTATCTCGCCGGAGTTGCTTCTCGATCTCAGCGTTGATCCGCTTGGACTCCTTCGCCTCCTCGCTCAGGCAACAAGCCATCATGGGCTCCAAAGTCATCACCGCATGAGCTGGGGGGTGGGGGGAAAGGAAAGTCCGTCTGACCAGGAGCGCCGGGCTGCACCACCGCCGAGAGAATCAGAGTGCAGGAGTTGGTGACGGTCTTGCTGCTTTGTGCAGAATCTGGCCTCCTTTGCCGTCAAAGGTTCAATATTTGACAGCTTTGTCTCGGTTTAAAAAAAAACAAACAAACAAACAAACTACGAGGACAACGAGAGGTTTACAGAAAATCTGCAGTGCAACATGTCCACATTAGATGGCTCCAGACGTGCAATTAGCACATTTTAATTTGATGCTCTCCCCAAATTGCGCTGGTTTTAGTTTGGATGCGTGAACTTCTCAGAAGCTAGGCTGGAAAACTAGCTAGATGCTGGCGCGCTAAAACCACCAAATAAACTCGCAAACGTTAACTGTTTTATAGACACTTTTAGCAATTTTCCTTGATGAAAAACATATGTATATAATAAAAAAAACAAACAAAAAAACTACCAACTTCAGGCCCAGAGACGGTGGGACACAACAGGCTGCCACGGCCACATCTGTACAATCCCTTCTCCTGGTCGCCTGGCCGAGTGCGAGCCTAGCCGCCCAGAAAAACCTACCCTGGAAGAAACGCCCAAGCCGTGACAATTAATCGCCGTCAAACTGTCCATCCAGACAGTTTGGCTCACTGTCTCATGGTCCTCGGAGAACAACGAGCCCGGGAGTAATCCAAATGAGAGTAGGAGTGCAGAGCTGCTGCTGCTATCTCTTCCACACTGGAACCCAGTGAGGCTAACTGTTAGCTGGGCAGGCTAGCCGAGGAAGCCATCCCTAAAAACCACACAGCCTGGAATGACAGACAGCCGTCATGGCCTCAACCTGAAGCTCTCTCCGGGGATCTCGGAGACGGAAGAGCCTCGAGATGTGAAAACAGACGACTGACAATTACTGCCCGTGCATTTTGTCGCTCCTTTTAATTTTTCCTGGTGGTTCTGGTCGCTCCTCGTCACCCACTCCACAGCCCCGGTGTGGCGCTGCTGCTGCTGCTGACGTCACTTGGGATGCAGCTGGCTGACAAGCGACTCAACCAATCAAAACAGAGGATGTGACAGCGCCACGGTTGAGACCCGCCCTAATGGAGACTTTCCCAAGTTTGCTTGAGAGGAAGTAGTGCTTTTATTCTGGAGGCGTGACAGGGAAAGAGATCGGTGTTTGATTTGACAGGCAACGCCCATCTTCTGTCAAACAGCAGGAGGTCGATCCACAGGGATGTTTGCTTCCCACGCGTTTCCTTCAGTGGAGTAAGACAAGAGGTCAACAACATGAACAGCAGTCTTTATTTAACCACATGACCACTTTGGGTGGCGTTTAATAATTAAATTAACTTAATTATAGGGTTACATTAATAATTAAAAACACAGATGATCAGAGCAAACCAGTCACATGTGGTGTACCCCAAGGATCAATTTTAGGGCCTCTCTTATTCAATATATATATATATGCTCCCACTTGCTGAGGTGATTACAGGAAATTATATTAGCCAACATAACTACGTGGATGATACGCACCTCTACATTATGATGTCACCAAGTAACTCCAAACCAAGCACTGAATAGATGTTGAGAACAGGTACATTTCTGGATGTGCCGTAACTTTCTCCAGCAGAACAAAAACACAACTGAAGTTATTACCTTTGGACTTAAGCGTTCTAGAGTCAGCATACAGCTTTGGTTATTACAGCTAGAAACTAGAGATCAGGCTCGAAATCTGGGTGTAGTAATGGACTCTGACCTGGACCATCGGAGCCACATAAAGATGTTTATAAAGTCAGCCTTCTCTCACCTGAAGAACATTAACTGAATTAAAGAATATATAGGATTTCCACTTGTTTATTTTTATCTTTACAGTTCAGCCTAAAAAAACAAATCAATCAGATAATTGCAGCTGATCCACAAAGCTGCTACCTGCATTCTGACTAAAATCAGGAAGAAAGAGCACACCAGCCCAATTTTAAAGTCCTTGCACTCTCTCCCTGTAGCTCAGAGAATAGATTTTAAAATACATTATTTTGGTTTATAAATCACTGAACGCAAAAAAAATAAATAAATAATCTTCCAGCCGTGCAGCATAATCAAATGAATAAAAAGTTTTGAATAACTATCCATCTCATTCTTGGCAGTCCAGATGTAGAATCGGTTGTGTTTTCTGCATCAAGTCTCCAGAGGGCGTCGTTAAGCCGCTGAACTGAAACACTGCTGGTCACATTTTAAGAGCTGTTATGAGAAAATGGGACCAAAATAGAAGATGAAGTATTTCTGCTTGACAATTTACCCACCACTGGCTTAAGAAGTGTGTGTAAATGCAGAATGTTGCATATTCAAATCACTGTTTCCTAAAAAAAAGAAAAACTGGGTCACATTTTTTTTAACTGTTACCAGCTATCATTTGGATTCATCTTCTGATGTTCGAGGTCAGTAATATATCTTTTACTCCCAAATTTCCCAAACTACTGCCTGAAGATTTTACTGTCAAAATGTGCCACCATTTTTATTTCACTCCCTCTGGAGTCACAGAATCTGAGATTCAAATGATCTGGTGTAGCAGCACAAGTACAAGTTGCAGTAAAGCGGTGTCTTTTGGTAACTCATTTAAACCCGATATTTTAATTTCACAGTATCTAAGGCAGCAACATTGTGTTGCCTTAACATGGACACTTTCAAGGAAAACACTGAAGTTAGCACTTTTGAAACAAAATGCAAAAACATTAAAGAAAGACTTCAGCAAGGCACTGTCAAGCCAATAATTCAATGGGATCACTAAAAACTTTCAGTTGTGGATATCACTAGAAATTTAACAAAGAAAATATCAAATACTCAATTTCATCATCATGACTGTTCATCCCTCAGACTTCTTGCTTCACCTCAGCCTGTAATCTGCAAGATTTCACTAATCATATGTTGCAGTATCCTTATTAGATTTTCGAAAGGTAAAACAAATCAGAGCCACAGAAGGATGTGTTCTCTATCCTTGCATTTATTACAGTCTGGTATGTGTTTGACATGGGAATGAGCAAGTTTAATTTAACTGCCTGAAGGTGACATTTTTTATGCTGCTACTGGTAATGTTTTGGCTTCACATTTGGAAAAGGTCTATGTTATTATCTATGTTACACACATAGTGTAATTTGACATCTGGCAGCAAAACTTGGAAAAACAAAAAAGTGAACATAGCACCGATTAAAATGCAGCTAAAAACATTTGTTTAACTTGAGTACTTCTAATTTTATTTGTTTTGTCATATGTGTGATTATTTATTAATCACCTTTTTCATTTAATTATGAGGCACTGCTGACCTTTCATACAGATGAGATCAAAATCAAAATATTAGCAAAGCTTCTTCTGTCCAAATGCTAAAATCCTTAAAATCCGTTTTAAGAGGATCTGGTGGACTTGGCCTGTTTCACATTTTCTTGTTACTTTGTTTTACAAGAAACAAATACATTTTTAGGAGTTTGAGTTTTATCTTAGAATCACAATGACACCACAAGCCCTGCCCTCTTCATCCCATAGGTATTTAAATGGTGTGTATTGATCCAAATTTAAATTGAAGTTAAAGGTCTGGTTTACTTTATTTTGCAAAAATAAAAATCCCCTCCTTTATTTCCAGAAAAATAAATGATGGTCAGTCTCTCATTGTTTTCAGATTGTATTTCCCTCGGCTCAAATGGCACCAAGCCAGACAAATTGAGACATGACAGATGCTCACAATGATATGGTATGTTTGGAATGATTGGGAAGATCTTCAGGTGTGAATAACAATGTAGTCCTGAATGCCTTTGTCTTGCTTGAGCTACAACTTATGCCAAAAGCTCTACGTAATGAAATATTAGACATGAACTTCACTTAAGTTTTAAACAGCACTATGTATAAAATCATGCATCTACTTCCATGATTATGCACATTTGCTGTTGTTTTGTTTTTATGTTCCAAGTAAATGTTAGTGTATTTTTATATATTTTCCCTACATACAGTACTCCCATAAGGAAGTGTGAAACCACAAGTGTTCTTCACTTCTGCAAAAGTGAGAATTTCCTCAAATTTGGACTCCATAACCTCATAAGAAACCATCAACATCATTGAGTTACAGATGTATTTTAATGTTGAGGTGAAAACATATGAAACAGCCAAACTTGTACTTTGAGAGCTTAAAAGTACTGTGTCTGATTGAATGCACTGTTAGAAATTATGCTGACACAAAAAATGCCTGCAGCGCCCTATCTTGGGTTTGCCGGGTTTGTCACGCTGTCTGAGAGCTGACGCTGGTGAAGTAATCGCTGATCATCTTCCGATTTGCACCTCATATGGTGACAGAGACAGTTTGTCTCCTGCTGCATATTCATGACATGAATGAGGAGAGGAATTTGTGTTATATCACTTAGCAGGCCGGGAAACTTCACAGAAGGCTGACAGCGAAGGCAAACCTTTGTTTTACTGCCGCAAGAAGAAAGAGACGGGTACTTTTCAGGTACACATACATCGTCCAGGATTTCCCTGCACTCATGTCACCTTTCTTCTACCCTTTTTGTCCTCTAATCAGTTGTTTTCTTGTATTTAATTCTATTGCTAACACATATTTAGGAAGTTTTTGGATGTATTCTGAATAGAAACTGATTAATAATATATATGTTTTATGACAAATTACATTCAAATAAATGTCTGTGTGATTTTTTTTTTTTTTTTTCAAAAAAAGCACCCCTGAAACAATTCACAGTCACTCACGAAAAAAGCTGAACATAAATGTCAAGATTCCTGCCTGCAAACACAAACTATGTAATTTGCTTCTGTTGCTTCTGAGACTAATATTTAACACATTTATACATATGCTGTATTCCCGAAAATTTTTTTAATGACACTCCATTTGTCACAAAGTGAATACAACATGAAGTCAGCCTACCCTTAGCAGCTTCAGCTCTTCATAGATTACTGTCCTTGTCTGTGTGCAAGTTTGTTTATAGGTTCACTCTTGCAGGAAAGCATTAGGGAGGTCAAACACTGATGCTGGATGAGGTGGCATGGTTTACAGACTCTGCTCCAATCTATCCCAAAGAAACTTCATTACTTTAAGAGTCAGAGTCCTGACCATTGGCACCTAACTTGATCATTCGTGCCCTTATGAATCTTTCGTTGTCTACTGGTGCTCAGTCATGTTGGCACTGTGTTTTATGCTGCAGCATCAAGAGTTCTTTCACTGGAACTAGAGCTGCACAGTATAATTAATTGCACTCATCCTTGCCATCCTTTCAGAGTGTCTTAAATGACTTCTTGGATGCAATGTTTGGGATATTAAGTTACAGTTGCCAAACTCTCCTAACCAGTGATATATTTGGCCTCTTGGATAGACATCCCTTGTCTTTTATGTTCAAATCTTAGAGTCCAAGATGCTAAAGCTCAAGAAAGGAGCAAGGTAATTGCTATTTGCAATTACGTTTTGCATCACAGTTCGTGTAAGAACTGGATCCAGACAGTTGCTCTTGGCTGTGGAAACCTATTTCACAAAGCTTCCCTCTCCCTGATCTTCAACTAGTCCGAAGGCTGCTTAAAGTTTTGAGTTACTGCTGACTCTACATGCTGTTGTCAGACTTTACGCCTCCATATTGGCTCTCCAAACAGCTCCCTCTCCTATCCGGCAAATGATATCCAGTTTTTTTTTTTAGAAATTTCAGAAACTGCTTCATTGCATCACTCCATTTCCCTGAGCTTCTCAGAGGGACCCGTTCTTTCACAGACTCTTGGGAAAAGCAGTCTGCTTGCCTACAGGTGCTTCACTTTATACACCTGTTGTCACTGGAACACCTACGTCTGAAGATTTTGAGCAATGAACCAAAATGTTTGTCAAAATAACGTGCATCAGTTACCGTTTTTCAACTCTGTTTCAACACAAATGTGAGCAACCCGAGAGACAAAGCTCATCACTCCTATGAACCTTTGTTAAAGTTAAGCCTCGTTTTACGTCCTTACATTGGCGAATGCTAACAGCACCCGCTCATACTCTTTTCTCTGGGTTTCTTGCCTCACCCTTTTCTCACAGGAGTGGAGGGCTCAGATGATCTCAATATCTGAAACCATGAAAGCCTGAATAACCGGTTCTGCACACGCAAACAAAGGATTGACATTTAAATAACATCCGAGGAGACAATGTGTTTAAATATCTGTTGTACACTTAAAAAAAAAAAAAAAAATTATTAAAAAACAAAGAAATGTAACTGTTTAAATAAAAAATAGAAAATCTTAGCTTTGAAGTTCTGCTGCATGGTGTCTCATAAGCCTTTGCTATGGTGATATATTTTTGCTCAGTGTGATGCATTGCAACATTTGGCATGTCGTGGGTGCTTAATATGGTTTGTAATGTTGTTTGTATTTCTCATGCTCTTGTGATTTGCATAATGGATGTTTCTTTCCAAGAACAGACGTCAAGCGAACCTATTAACTCCTCAAATTCACAGGAAAACAATCAGACGCCGACATTCAGCAGCGCAGGCCTGCTGTCCAGCTATGTTAGAAATTAAAAGTAAAACTGTAAATGTTTTGCGGTCCGTGGTTTCTCTGGGCCTGGGCTGAAACGTGAAGCAGTGAGCTCCTGCAGCGCCCGAAACTTTATCCGCAGTCTCTGCACCCTCAGTCACAACAGCGTAAAGCCCAGGGAATTCAAAGAGAGTCTACTTCTGGGTCGGTGCTTTCAAAATAAAGCTTCATTAATTAGTTTGTTTTTGTTTGTTTCCTTTTGGGGTTTGGGGGGGAAACTGCACCGAAAGGACCCTGGACCTGAGGAAGGTTCGACCACCTGGAATCAAAGAAACAAAAAAACAAACAAACAAACAAAAAAAAAACTGGAACATGAAGGAAACAGTCAGGAGCCATTTATGTTTCACCAGCTGTCACAGTTCAGAGTCCCCTATTTACTTTGGAACAATAAACCCAGGGCGTGACCATTATCAAGACAAGAACCACAAACAAAGCTATTCTGCCTCATCTTTAATCACCGCATACGCTTCAATTTGTTGAACTTTCAGTCACAGTATCACTGGAAATATTCCTTTTTGTTTTGAATAACAAAGTAGCCTAAGTAAACAAACTCATCTATCAATAATAAGCAATCACAATCTTCATCACTTTATTGTAAAAGCTATAAAAAAAAACAAAGCAGTTGTTCTAAATTAAACATTAATGCAGCTGGAAAAGAAAATAAACATTACGCATCAGGGACCTCTTTATTTCATCCACTCGGTTCCTGGTAGATTCAATGGACTCACTATTTAGGAACTCCTCAGCTCAGCATTTGAAAAGCTTGGATGCTGTATATCATTGTGTCCTGTTTTTTTTTTTTTTTTTTTTATGACTGTCAAAAAAAAAAAAAAAAAAAAAAAAAAAAACAGTCAGTTATTATTACTGCACTTTTTACATTAAAGCAAATTTTCCCTTTTTTTTTTTTTCCAGACTCCAGACTTTCCCACTTGCTGGTTTTTATTTTATAAATGAAACCCTGGACATCTACATATTTTTTGCCTAGACGTTTCAGCCATTACACTCTCAGGACATCTTTTTAGAAAAAGATGTCCTGAGAGAGTTTAAAAGCTATTCTGCCTCTGAATTATAGATTTGACATATGTTCTATGCTGCTGTCACTCTTAGAAAATATTTTTTTAAGATTTTTTTTTTTTTTTAAATCTCAATGAGTTATTATTTTTTTTCTCCTGGTTAAGTAAAAGGACACACACCATGGCTTGCTGGGGGCGCAGAGTGGAAGCGGCACGCTCTTATTGAGGAGGCGGGTTTTGCGTGTTTTCCGCTGAAATCCGCCGCGCTTCACGCCGCGCGCATTCCAGTTTCACAGAGCGCTCAACGGATCAGGGAGACGGCGCATTCCTGTGTAGGCGCGGCAGACCGTCCGGAGCGGATCGACCCGGGAGAAAGGCGCTGGGAACCCGGCATCAGCTGGAGGGAATGACGGCCGGCGTTCGCGGGTAGCCGGCAGGAGGAGAGAGGAGAGTTCAGGGGGAGTACTGGGTGGGAAATGGACTGCGTAAAGCAGTCGGAGCCTGCACCTGCACCATCTCCAGGAAGTTTGAAGCTCTGATTGAAGGTAAGGAGATACTCTTAGGGAGCTGAAGTCCACCTCAGCCTTAAAAAGAAACAGGTTAGCTCTGGTTATTTGTCTAAAATAAAGGCTGTAAAAAGCTTCAAAGTTAAACACAGAACACCACTGTAAAGGTTGTTTTTTTTGTTTGTTTGTTTGTTTGTTTGTTTCTTTTTAAGGTTTAAAGTTCACTGAGCACTATAGAGAGTTTTAATTAAATATTCTCAATGTGTGATGGAATAAATCATGGCAAGTTGAGTCAAAATCAAAGCGACGCCCTAGTTTATTATAACATGTCTGTTATCAGTTCTGCTTTGCACCATGTGATTACTCTGTCAACAGGTGGATTTTCTAAGTTTTGTCCATGGCGGGGTGCTGTGACTGGATCTACCGCACCTGCGTGTGCTGTCTGTCTGAGGATGAGAAGATCGCCATCTCTGTGGACAAAGAGATCAAGAGGATCCTCAGGCAGCAGAAGAAGAAGGAGAGAAGAGAGATTAAAGTCCTGCTGCTGGGTGAGCACAGCAACGCTGCACCTGAGTTCAAACACACAATGGCACAAAATCAAAGCGAGGGCACGAAGAAGAAAGTTCTGGGCAATTGCGAAACGCAATTAAAGGATGTGGGATGACGCCCTGAACCATCCTGTGTTCAGCCCCAAACTGCTCGGCCTGTTTGGCGGCTGCGCCAAAGGAGGCAGAAACTATCCAAGGCACGTGTCACTTTGAGAGTATGTGGAGAATGAACCTAGATTAGGTCTGGCTACACACCTGAATACAGTGCTTGGACACACACCTCGCTGAAATCTGCGAGGCTGTGTTCAGGGTTGATTAAAGAGCTCGGGGTCCTGCTGACAGGGGCTGTGTTTCACCCTGACAATTTAATTTAGATAGAAAACAAATAAAGAATATGAAATGGGAGAAACTGTTAAAAATAATAAGAGCTGAACTCACATGTGTGTGTGGGTCTGTGCTGCAAATTGATAACCTGACACAAAGTTATGGCAATTTTGAAGCTTTTGTCTTCAGCCAGCCGACATTTCCTGATGCGATCGTTCATCCTATTTGTAAACTGGAAAAGCTCAGGGTGAATATTGTGGAAAATTTTGTGAAGTAAGAACATTTTCTGTTTGACTAGAATTTAGTAAGACTTTAAATACAGCTAAAAACATATTTACACAGACAGACTTTTAATCAATTTGACGTTACTTTGATGTGTCTTTCCTACGTGTCTCTGTGATTTTATCCGTGAAAGGTGCAATGCAAGTACATTTTTAGTTACTTGCTTTAAACACTTTCTATGTCTGGATAACTTAAAACATAAAATTGAAAAACATAAAATATGAAAAAGCAACCATTTCCACACTTGATGCTCTGTCTCTTTTTGTCTAAATGTTCTGCCCAAGCTCTCTTGCTCTTCTCTCTGTCCATCACTCCATTCATTCATTTATATTTATACATTCGACTGTCTGTGGATTTTTCCTTCTTCCAACGTATATTTTCTTTCCATTTGTGTGTCGATTTCCCCATCCTTGTTCTCTCCATCCATCCATTCATGTCTTTCCATCCTTTCTTTACTACCGTCTGTCTCTGCATCCATCCCTAGAAAGAAATAAGAAATGTGTAGGACATCCTGGTTGTGGTGTTCAGCAAGACTCACAAAATAACGTCTTTGTTGATGCAATTATTATTGAAATGTGCCCATCACAGCTTCACTATTGAAGGCTACTTCTCTGTACGAAATCAATATTAATGACTGATGTCAACTCCTGCTTCATCTACGTTTAGCGTTTTTGTTTGTCTTTATCATGAATGTCAGACAAATGACTGAGAAACTTGAATACATTAATTTGACCCATTGAAAGTGTCTTAACTCTGATGTAAATTGACCCACCAGGGTTATATTTTAGTCCAATATTAGCAAGCTAAACAGATAACAGGAATGAACCAGGATTAGGGAAAATCCTGACACAGTGTAGAGATCCTGTGAACAATAACATAAAATTATTTCCCAGTCTTATTGCCTGAGTGACTGTGTGAGGAGACAGAAAACAAATGTTTGTACATGCCTGTAAAATCCCGATAGCGCTTCACACAACTTCCTGCTGCTCGGTGAACCATGCTGTATTCTTGGAGAGTGTCGTTTGGGAACTACAGCAAAAATCAACAAGTTCGAAGATCGTCTCCGGCTTTAAGAGGTCGGTTTGATGAGACGCTGTAGATCCTGTCGATAAACAGTGTTGGTGTTGTATTACAGATTGCCAGTCCCGTCGTTCCTCTGAACTAAAACCATCATCCAAAGCATTTTATTGATTTTTCACGTGCTGTTTTCTCAGCTTGCTTGGAGGAACTCGCTGAATAATTGGTTTTCTTCAGAGCTTTAATGAGGCTTTACAATGGACTGGTTATCAGCTGATATAAACAGCACTTGGTGTGTAGTGACATGCAGCAAGCAAAAATAATGAGGCTTGAAATGTGAAATGCAACACTGCCTTGAAGATCTGTTGTTTTTCATAACATTTTTCAAACACCCTATATAATTGTGACGTGTAGTTCTAAAAACCGAAGCTGAAGACTGAATGGTGGAAGTGAATCAAAAGGCGGTTTGGCAAAGGGTGTGGTCACTCGTGCATTTATGTTATTTCCCTTCTACTTTTTCATATTTTACATGTTAAAGCATGCACTTTACCTAAAACGAAACAAACCTTTTTGTCACGCTTTTATTTTTCTTCATTGCAAAAACGTAAGTTTTTTGGGAATGTGTGGACCTTTATGTACACTACAATAGTCTCAAGTTTACACCATATTTATATCTCCATTTTTTACCCTTTTTACTGCACACTAGCCTATTGTATTCATCAGAGTGTGAACGGTTGTATATGGGTGAATGTGGTGTATCATGCTTTATCTGGACTTGATAAAGCATGACACAAGTACAAACAATTTACTATTTATGCGCAAAATCTGCCTGCGGAGTGAATCATTTCGGGTTCAATTGTACTAAATTTATTGGTTTATGATTTATTGGTAATTATCTGGAAACAGTTCTGCTTTCCAATTATTTAGTTTCTGATCCTCATTTATGTCAAATTGCTATTAAAAATCAAGCCAAATTAATTCTCTGCTGGTAGACATTTCTTAGAGCGGTAAAGCCACATCAGACGATCAAAACCACAAATGTACTAACTGGCAATGGAGTAAGCAAATGTCTGAAGGATAAAGAATGTAGCAGTTTGTCTTCACTTTGACCTCCTGTTACACTTCAAAGTCTCCACAGAAATATTCAAAGTAATTCACTGCTGCAATACAAACCAGTGGTTAAAAGGAGGCTGAACACAGAGAAACCACAGAAAACTAGACAGAAAAGATGACTGGGATCATAAAATGAGGAGGAATAGGATAGGAGCTGTTTTCCTGGGGAAAGGCATGTAGTGGAGGACAATGCTGATGTCCTCTTAGAATGTTGCGTTTTATACCGGAAATGCAACATCAACAGAAAGAAACTCACAGAGTACCAAGCCTTAACATGAGCTTCCATCTGGGGGACGAGGGGACAGGAAAGAGACTCGGGTGGCCAAGTGTCCCACTCTGTTTAGGTCTTTACGGCATTTTAACCTCACTTTCTCTGTTCCTGTTTTGAGTAAAGGTGTGTGAACTTTTACATCACAGACAGTTTAGAGAGAAGCTTTAGCCTTGCACAAAAAAAAGTCCAGATGTGCATAAGGTGAGATAAGATTTGTTTGACACGTATTATGAGAAACTGCAGAGTATTTGTGCCTGCTGAAGTCAGGTTATTGCTGCTCTGAACATGGCCGTGTCAGGAATTAGGTTTGGCCATTGGAAGAAAGCAAAAATGCCATTAATCAGTTTGTGATGTAAAAGGCTGAAGTTGTTTTGTTATTGTTCTGCTTCACCGCCTCTTGATCAGGGTGATGGGAAGGCCTTCCAACCTGACGCGTTAAGAGCTCCTCTCCAAAAATATATTGTTCAAGTTCCAAAACATTCAAAAAGCTCATCTTTTTTAAATGATCATCAATCAATACCTGACTGCTGTAGAACGCGTAAAGACTTTTCAGCAAAATATCTTTTTATCCAAATTCATTTTGCATTGTCTTGAAAGGATGCTTGTCTCAGAAACAAAATTCCCTGTTGACTGAAAGTATCTTGAAGGTATTTTCAATCTAAATCTATCTATGTGAATAGTTTTCAGTCAAACTCAAAGTGAAATAATGGAAAAACACTTCAAATTCAGCTTCTAAATCTCCTCTGCTTCTGAGTGGTTCAGCCAGACCCACACCAGGCGCCACAGTCAGCTTTGGAAATCAAAGTCTTTTCCTTACAGTGTAAACATCTCCGGCCAGACGGCCATGGCAGACACGATAAGAGATAGAGACTTGACTTTATTGACCCCACAGCAGGGAAATTCAATTGTTAAAGCAGCTTGCAAAGACAGAAAAAGGTGCAGGGCTCTTGTTTAGTCTCCTCTCCTGGTCGGAGCTGCCTGCTCCCCGGCAAACAACAACAAAGCGAATTGGTAATGCAACAACAGGCTTACAAAAAGTCATCATTAGAGGTGTGCACGCTCCAAAGACCCTTCTCGCATATGGGATCTTGAAACGTTTGCTTGATGTCACCTAGGAGGAGGATGCTCAGACCTCATTAACCTGCAGCAGTGCTAATCAGAGCGGTAGCGGGGGTAATGATATTTTCATATCTTTTCTATCTTTCTGACTTTGCTCCCTCATAAAATCCCTCTTAAAGTCCATAATAAAAGGATTGCGTGAAGAAAACGGTGCTCAGGTCTCCAATGGAGAAAAATGGTTCATTAGAGCGGAAGCTTTTAGGTCTTATCTTATAAGTAAGAGTTCCTACCTTCCTTACTGAAACTGAAACCAGCTCAATGTAGACACACACCAGGTCTCTGGGGCTTAAACATTTGTATTTTAAGAAGAAATTCAAGATATATTTTTTTTTACATGCTCTGCGCAATTCAAGTGCAAAATAAACAACAAACAAACAAAAAAAACGTATTAGAGGAAAGCATATATAAATAAAAAGCTGTTGTGATCTGGTTGCTCATGTTTGCAGCCCCTTGGACCGGAATTTTTTTTTTTTTTTTTACTTTAACTAATTTTAAATAAAATTCAGCTGACAGCTTACAGAGAATCAAAAGGGTTTCATTTTATAAAAATATCAGTCAGGAGAAGGGTGCAAAAAGCCGTAGCATTTATGGCTACCTTCACCGTTTCAGGGTGAAGGTAGTTATCAGTAGTGACAAGAGAAATGTAACAAATTTTACGTTTCTCAAAACTTGATGAGATCAGAGTGAAACTAGTGAGGGAGGTTTTTCTTTGTTCTCCTTAAATCGGAACCAACCTTTACAAATTAAAGAGCCTTAAGTACCCTGGTTCCTGCTAAGAAAAGCATTTCTATAACTACAAAGCTTACATGATCTTCAGAAATGAAGAATCTGTCAAGAATGAAACATAAATGCTTGTTTACATAACAAACCACAAATTACCTTCTATTTTTAGGTTTTTAGGGTAAAGAAAACTGTAAAATATGTACAAAAATGGGGGGAAATTGGTAGAACCAGGCTAATTGTGTACACTGTCTATAAAAGCACATCATTTTATACTCGTATATCAAAAGCAACAGAACGTAGTTCTGTGTAGGTTTATGTAGGGTAAGGGCTCAGCCTGGTCAGACTGAACTGTCAGAATCAGTTCTCATTGACTCAGAAGAGGAGCGGAAAGCCATCTTGGCCACATCCCTTCTCGCCACGGCCCCTCTTGGGGAACGTTTCATGTGTGAAACTATTGTGTGATTGATCAGTTTCATGGCTGTGTTTTTTTTTTTTTTACGAGGAAATTAGCAACAACTTCTCAATTTGAGGAGGCTGGTTTTTCAGACAGAGAGCAGGATGGATACTTTTCAGCAGCTATTGTGAGGACGTACGCACTAAAACACTGAATCTCCCCTTGGTCTGTTCTTATACCTTTCTTTGAGCGCTGCAAATGCTGTTGATTGATGCAATTGCTGAGCAGAAATTAGAACAGTTTGGTTATTGGTAGAATCAATTTTGACCAATCAGAACTGATTGAGAGAAAAATGTTACATTTCAAAATCTGGCCTATGTTTTTGGTTCATCACATAATCTGTTTGTCTAGAGCGTGAAAACCAGAGCAATGAATTGTGTAAAAGAGAAGACATTACTACAGACATGGCTGACATTAATAATGGTGAAGGAATTACATATAGCTCACTTAATAATCCTAGTTATTACCGCCATTGCTATTGCTTCTTCAGGAACTGGAGAAAGTGGGAAAACCACCTTCCTCCGACAGATGAAGATCATCCACGGTCGAGGCTTCTCAGAAGAGGAGCGGAAAGCCTTCGCTAAGTGTATCTACCAGAACATCTTCACTGCCATCAAAGCCCTGACTGGAGCCATGACCACACTCAGAATCCCTTACTCCAGCCCGGAGAACGAGGTAGAGCCCCACGTATAAATCTCAGCCAGCATAAACACGCACGGTTGCACTTGGTTACACTTGAATGCTTACATATAAACACAGGTGTGAAGGCATCAGGTAAAAAAAACACTTTATAGACTGATTGGATTGTGCATGCAATGAGAAAAAGGCATTTATGACTCAAACAAAAACACGAGCATCCTGTTGTGGTTGGAAAACAGCCTGCAGCATCTACATGAAGACAGAGAGGCTACACACTCCAGCTAAAGGTTTCCTATTAGTCTCCTAATAGGAAAAGAGAGATGAGAAAGTGTTGATCTCTCTTTCAATTTAAAGGAGTTGTCACATACTCATATATCAAACTCAATAAGGAGACGACGAAAAATATTTGATACCGTTGTCAATACCGTGGCAACATTTTTTTGAATAAAGGCTTCTTCCCGGTGGTAAAACTGTGATTAACAACAATATGACTAAAAATGTGATTTACATAGTTATAGGGCACAACCAAAAACAATTGATCAGTTAAGCTGAATTAAAAAAATACATCTATATATATTTTACGTAGGACGTCACTGATTGGTAAAAATAGACAAGATAACATTATTATCTTTTATGGAAGTGTGAGGTTTTGATTCAGTTCTGCAATTTTTAAAATTTTATTATAGATACTTATCTTTAGTTTTCGACTGTATGCTTCCATTTGACTGTCAATTTGTTCTAAGCAACATGTTATTTTTACAGTATAACCAAGAATCTGCTACATCCAAATGTATTGAGCAGCACCCTTGCACAATTTCTGTCTTTCTGATAATTTGTCAGAACAGCAGCAAGGTAGTTTGCGTCTTTAGCAGACGGTCGTCCACTGATCAACGCCTTGCTGCATGGATTCGTATTGCAGACGAGCCGTACCTACACATAAATCTCAGCCAGCATAAACACGCACGGTTGCACTTGGTTACACTAGAATGCTCGCATATAAACACAGGTGTGAAGGCATCAGGTAAAAAACACTTTATAGACTGATTGGATTGTGCATGCAATGAGAAAAAGGCATTTATGACTCAAACAAAAACACGAGCATCCTGTTGTGCTCGGAAAACAGCCTGCAGCATCTACATGAAGACAGAGAGGCTACACACTCGAAGAGCTGCATTAATTCGTACCGCAGACAAGCGGTACGAATTAATGCACCGCTTGTGTCCTGGGGTTGTTTGTGTCCGTGAAGTTGATATTTAAGAAGATATTGTTGGCTTTTGTTGTACAGGAGGTCTATTGCGTCACTGCTGCCGATGCAGGAGTTTCACTGAACCTTTCAAGTTGCTCTCAGTGTTGCAACGTCAGCATGTAGGATCCTCAGCCTCATGGAGGAATAATCTCCAAACAATCGGATAAAGCGCGTCGCTCGGGTTTTCCTGGATGTACATGCAACGTTAGCAGAGTTTAAAACTCGGAGCAGTTCTTTGGGAAATTAGTATCTTTGGATCATTTATTTTTCTAGTATCGATTATCTTGAGAGATCGATTACTGTTGTTGTAGACCATGACTTTGCACACGTCTGAAACACTTTTCTCACCATCCGATGATTGCTCTCCAGAGGTTCGCCACATGGCTGCAGGACATGAACACGATGCACATCCCCCACCTGGATAGGAGATACGTGGATGCCATCCGCCGCCTCTGGTCAGACCAAGGAATACGGATCTGTTACAGCCGCCGCTGCGAGTATCAGCTCCTGGACTCCACCGAGTAGTGAGTGAAACTAAGACATACTTATTCTGGAGGAGAAGATTGAGACGCACCCTCTGACTGGATTGGGAATCAGATGTAGTCGCGTGATTGAAGTGTCTCTGCAATGGCAGAAATGTGAAGAGTCTTCCCAGAAGACTGCGTCTCAAAGTATTAATGCCACACTAAGAAATAGTTGTTTCAGTAAATTTGCCGGTGCCACAACTATTTCTCACTGGAGTAATAAAAAGTGAAAGGGTCTTTTTATTATTACTGTCTCTGTCTCTGATAAGTGTAGGATCAGTGATGCTGTGGGCATGTTTTGGGCACCAATAACAAGTTTTTGATAAAGCACGACATTTATACAAATTTATACAAGAAAATTTGTTATCAGTGAATGTATATGACCAAATCAAACCAAAAATGTTTCACCGGACACAAAATGAACCTTGTTCCATATCCACTATGTTTCCAGACTTTAAGCTATAGAAATGTAGAAATAAAGCATGAATTCTCTCCATATGCTACGACTTCTCTAATGTTGTAGGAGAAGACAAAGTCCTATTGGTAAAAGAAGGTGACATAAAATATGAGCAACAAGAAGATACATATCGATGAAAGGTTGAGTGAAAGGAGAAGTTCAAATTTGATGGTTTTTAATAAAACAGGAAAGGAAGGAATTACGAGTTCCTCCTTCTGTATCAAAGCTCATGTGCCTAATCTGGATCAGATTTTTATTAATCTCAGAAACAGTGATTCAAAATGCATCCTACTGGATGTTCATGGATTGAAAATGATGGGATCTTTCAGTTTTGATTGATCGATCTATTAAACATAATAATTGTTTGAAAACAAAACAAAAATTCACAATCATGCCCACTTGGAAACTGATTACCAAGTTACATGTTAACAAATAGAAACATGTTTAATTTATATGTTTGAATAAATTTGATTCAATCTTTTTTTTTTTTTTTTTTTTTTGGTTTTCGATTTATGAAATAAAATTGGGAGTTTTCTTCTTTTCTTTCACAGTTTCACCTCTAAAAGCAAAACTGTCACAGATTTGCTGTGTATTTCAGCACTAGGGGGCGTCTTCCTCACCAACAAACTCTGCGTTTCTGAGGAATCGCGCAGCTTTCAATGTCAAGAGTGCAGAGTTTACGGCTGTTTCTCGTCACGGTGTAATGCATAGCAGTAGGTGTGACCCTGAGGCTCAGAGTGTCTCAGAATCAGAACAAAGCCCGGCTCCGGCCGGTTCTCTTCAGTCCCTCTTTTCTATTGCTGCGCCGTCCTGTTTGCCCAGCAGCTCTGTCATCATGACGTGTACTCGATAAGGGACAGTCGGTCAACACTGGCTAACGACAGCTTGTTTCTACACCGGCCATAAAGATGCTGTTTGCACACAGGTCAATGTGGGCTCTCCCCACCCCTCCGGCCGCCTCTTGTGTTTTTTAATCACACTTTTTCTTCCCTCACTAATTCATCACTTGTCTCCTGTCACGTTCAGTTTGTCTCACAAAGCTTCATGTAAAGCAAACAGTGGCAGAGTTTTCACTCAGTCTCTCTGTCTTTCAGCTACCTGAGCAACTTGGAGCGGATCTCGGCCCACGATTACATCCCCACGGAGCAGGACGTGCTGCGTGTTCGGTTTCCCACTACGGGCATCCACGACTACTCCTTCACCATCAAGAACATCACGCTAAGGTGGCTGGGCCTCACATTACCGCCCTCTCACAGGGACAAATCCAATACCGGCACTATTCACGGCGCTGTGAATAAAATACTGTTGAGGCTTTGTCTGCTCGCGTCTGCTCGGACACAGTAGGATCATGTTTCTAATTGCCTCTCTGCAGAGTTCGTGCTGAGAGGTGAAGTGTCCATTTTGTGTTTGATTTTGATCCAAATCCCACATATGTGGGTTTCTACCGTTAAAGATTTGAACCTTCACGGGCGACACAAACACCGAGCAGCTTTAGAAGGAATAAGTAGCCCGACCTGGACGTATTTTTAACGTAATCGTTACTGTTTTCTTTGCTTTAAGCCAGCTTTTTTTCTGTTTTTGTATTAGATTTTTTATTTTTTTTTAAACTGGAGGAGGTGTTTGCTTCCTTTCTGACACAGCGACCGGTTGGAGGCGTCACATATCGTCAGTGTGAAGAACGTCCTAAATTTGCTGCCCAGTTTTTTTTTTTTTTGCAGCTTCGTCAGAGTTTGTAGGCGTGAGAATGATCTGTGAGAACTGGGACAGTTCCACACAAGTCATTGTTTTTCTGCCCCAATAATTAATGGCACGATTCTTAAACACAACTTGACCGGTTTAAACAGCGACAACAACAACAACAACAAAAAAGTGTCAAGAAGCAACGTTTGTTCTTCCTTCTGCACATCACGTTTCTGGTTTTCAGTCGGCAGCAGGGTTTTTTTTCCTTCCATATTGGCTGAACATTAAAACACCATAACGTGTTTTAATGCATTGGTGAAAAGAATCTAAGTTCCCTATGATCGAACACTTTGCTGACAATGTTTGTAAATCCTTTTCAGACACTTTTCTCTAATCGATGCCATTTCTATCGATGAAGACTTTTTGTTTAACTCTCCCTCTTTCTTTTTTCTCTGCTGTGATTCTGTAAACCCTTCCTGCTTTCCTTCCTTTTTGTTCAAGCTCTCCACTTTCCTTCCTCCTTTTCTTTGTTTTATTCTTTCTCCTTCATTCTTCTCGCTCTCTTTTCTAGTTTTCTCTTCATGCAACATTCCCCCCTTCTGTTTTCTTTCTCTTCCCTTTTTTCTTTAATTTTGCCATCTTATTTTTTCAATCCTTTGTTATGTCCTTACTTCCCTCCTTTCGTCTCTGCATGCCTGCCATTCTTTCTTCCTTTGTTTATTAGTAACTGTACCTTCCGTACTTAGCTTTTGTTTCTTTATTGATTCACTTATTTTTTTTATTTCACTCCTACCTTTTTTGTTTCTGAAATTTTGTCCTTTCTCTCTTCTGCATCCTTTCCCAAAACCTCCTTATTTGAATTTGCCACTGCTGCTGTAAAAGTAGTTTTGATTTCTGACCAGACGTACATCTGTAGGTTTTTTTTTAAGCTCCGTCAGTTTGACGAGTTTAACCACTGATCAACGATATCCACGAGAGCGTTATCATGTTCTTTGAAACCCTCAGAGTTGGAGTTTCAGTCCTCTATAGGTCCTTCACATTGATGCAGACAGGCTTTCTTCGTCTTCCCTCCCTCAGGATTGTGGATGTTGGCGGCCAGAAGTCGGAGCGTCGGAAGTGGATCCATTGCTTTGAAAACGTGACGTCGCTCATCTTCCTGGCCTCCCTCAGCGAGTACGACCAGGTCCTGGAGGAGAGAGAGACCATCGTAAGAGGAGTTTGCTTTCCCTTCACTCTGTCAGCTCAAGCAGGAAGTGGATCAAATAATAAGAGCTTTTTTATGAATCCATTTCTTCCCTTGAATCATATTTATATCGTATTTCGAATGCATTTCTTAATTATGGAGACTCAGTGATCGTTTCGGCTTTAAAATTAGATTAGAGCAGTGTTGAAATTCTTGATTATTTGGCCTGTTTGTGATCTTGAGCTGGGAAGCATTTTCAGGAGTTTGCAAAAGGCCTTTATTAAAATTCAGCTTTATTTGCACATTTTATTCAGGCCAAGGGTGCAGAGCTCAAAAAACATTCTACAGATAAAAAACTGAAAGTTCCTGCTCACTTGCATTCAATCCTCTTTATTCCAAAACCCTGAGTTAAAATACAGTTGAAGTAATTGTGTGCAGAAGTCACCTCGTTGGTGTGTTCTTTTCAAGACAGGTGAAGCAGAAAACTAACACAGTGGCGGCAGCGTCATGATGTGGGACATGTGCAGGAACAGGGAAACTGGTCAGCGTTAAAGGGGCGATGAATGAAGCGAGTCAACAAAACCAAACGCACAGTCAGCCTTGACACATTCTCCAGGTTTTAAATATGAAATTAGAACTTTACAATTCATAATTTTCTCCTGCATTCATCTATTGGGTCAACTCTCAGTACAAGTATCTTGAAGTTTGTGGTTTTTACATGAAAAAAAAAGTGAAAAAGATCAAAACATGTTTTGTTTCTTTGTGTTGGGTACTTTAACTTAATGTCTTTGTTCTGGTTTTAGTTCCAATTTCATAATGTTTCATCAGTTAAAGCCTAAAAAAATACGTTTTGTAGAAAACCTGAACACAGGTCTCAGAAACCAAACTTACTACCAAGAGTTTATTGTGTTGAGATCATCCAGACAAAAAGAGCCAGTAATCATGCTCCGACATGATTTCTTCTTGTTGACAAGCAGACAAACGCCTCAGCACTCGACCCTCCTGAAAATCTTACCCAACCAGTCCGACAGTGACCTCACAGACTGACGGACAAGACAGACAGGATGAGGCGTCACCTCTTGTAGCTCTGTTGTCTCCTCTGCCTCCAGAATCATTAGTGCATCTATCTTATGTAAAACGTTTTTACTGTGTTATGTTTTCATTTGATACATTTAGTTGTAGTCTGTAGTAGTAGCTCTTTGTTTTTGTAATTTCTTCCTTCCTCCTGCAGGTGGCACTATCATACAACACACGCCGTCTCTGCTGCTCTCCTCTCAGCCCCCTGGTGCTCTCTTCTTCCCTCCCATGCCATGACTAAACCTGTTATCTCTCTCAGTCTCTTTTTGGTCTCCCACAGCATTCATTAACCTCCATGTTGGGCTGTTGCTCATTTTCTTCCCCTTGCTCTTTGTTTAAATTATTCCTTCCTCCGGTTTCGCCTCCAGCTCCCCAAAAGCCCCCTGCAAACTGCTGCAGCTCATGTTTTCTCTCCTTGTGAAAATTTTGTGATTACAAGATGAAAGAGAGAGAGAGAGAGAGAGAGAGAAAAACACATGTATGTTTTCTGCAGAATCAAAACATGTTAAACTGACTGTGTGTTCCTCAGAACCGCATGCAGGAGAGTCTGGCTCTCTTCTACACCACCATCCATTCCGCCTGGTTCCACAACACCTCCATCATCCTCTTCCTCAACAAGACTGACATCCTGGAAGACAAGATCCGGACGTCAGATCTGGGGAAATACTTTGACAGTTTCACAGGTTCGTTGTTCTAAGATGTGCTTTTGGTTTTCTTTTTACCGCTACAAATACAACGTTGAGTTTACAGAAGGAGGCGGCGACTTTACTGGATGAAATTAGGTGTGTGTTCACCAAAAAGAGATTAAGAAGTTTATTTAACTCGCCTTATTGTGTGTGTGTGTGTGTGTGTGTGCTTGAGTTTGACTGCAATCTGCTATTACTAAACGACTGCATTTTTTTTTTTTTTTTTTTTTTTTTAAAGCTTGCTGCAAAATGTTCAAACATCCAGAGCAGAAATTGCACCAGTGTTGAGGCAGAGTCAGGTTATCAGTCAATTTCAGTGCTATCAGTGCGCTCAGTGGCAGCTGTTTATTCTCATCAGGACCGCGGCAGGGGCATGAGGGCTGTGATGCCGTTTGTCCTCCGGTCAATTTGCCTTTGACTCATAACCGTCTCATAATGTTCTGCAGAAATAATGAATTATTCACCAAAAATACTGGCAAAGTGTTTTCAGCCCCACTGCGATTCGACTCTTCCTCCTCCTCCTCCTCCTCCTCCTCCTTCCTTTCTTTCTTTCTTTGCTATTGTCATAATCATCTTTCCTCCATTTCTCTTTTTCCTTTTTACCCATTTTTTCTTTCTCCTTTCGTCACACTTTTCAGTCTTTATCTTTCACTTCTGTTCATCTTTTTCTGTCCTTCTCAACATTTCCGTTTCTCCTTCCTTTTTCTGTCTGCCGTCTCTTTTCCCTCCCTACTTTTTCATTCCATAGTCCTTCCTCTTTCTTTCCTGCCATCCATTTCCCTTCCTTCATTACGCCCTTCTTTGTATGCTTGTTTGCTCTCCCATTTCTCCTTACATTCTTCGTTTTTCTTTCTGACTTTCTGCTCTGCTTCTATTTTGCTTTCTGTTCATAATTTCCCTTGTTTTCTTCCTTTTTATGCTCATTGCTCCTGTTCTTCCCTTTACATTTTCTTTCCTCCCCTCTCTTTTTCTGTTTCATCATCCCTTCCTCCCTGCTTCCTTCATGACTTGTCTTCTTCCGTTTTCTCCCTCCTGCCTAAAATATTTTATTCCTTCTTTACTTACTTTCTTACATTCTTCCTTTTTTTTATTTCCTTCTTCCATCATTCATACTTTTGCTTTTCTCCTCCCCGTTCTACTTTTCTATACTTTCTTTTGCTCTTTCCTTTCTTGTTTCTGCGATCTCTTCTTCTCGCCTTCAGTTCTTCCTGTATCTCCCTCCTGACTTTTTTTGCTTCCCTCCTGTTCATTTTTACTCCTTTGTTTTCTTGTTCCTTTTGTCATCCCTTCATCCTTGCTGCTTTCCATTCCGGCATTTTTCTCTCCTTCCTTCTTCCACCCTTTCCTCCCCTGTTTTCTTATCTTCTGCCTTTCTTTTTCCCTTTCTTCGTTCTTTCCTTCCGTCTCTTGCCTCCTTCTGTCTCCTTCTGCCCTCGTAATAAATGATGCCTTCAGGTGCTCTTGATCAGCTTAACTTCGGTTCTGCTGGTGTAAAGAGGCTCTATGGCGCCTCATCGCTCCCCCCTCAACTCCATCACCTCCACCCTCTCTCCCTCTGTTTCCCTTGGCAACTACAGACAGGTACTTTGTTCCCTGCCAGCCCTGCACCACCACCTGAACACCCCACCCCCCCTTCAGGTGTACTATACGTACTAGCCGTGTGTTTGTGAGTCAGGTGGCTTAGGGTTAGACTTAGTGACTGTGAGCGAACACTTGTGTGCATCTGCAGTGCACCCACTGTGTTTTACCGGCAGCATTAGCACGGTAAAATAATGACTCATACAAGGTCAAGCTTCTTGATGTCAATTTAACCTTAATGACAACTCCGAGCAGCTCCTACCGCTGGCTGCTGTTTGCTGCTAATGATGTTGTGTTCCTGTGTGGGGACTGTGTGGCCCTTATTACTGCGGCTGTAACTGCATTTGAAAGCACTGCTGCTAAGTAGCTCCGCGTCTCTGACACTGAGAAACTAGATTTCACTTGCTCTTTAGCAATTAAAAACAACAACGTAATAATAGTTCTTTTCATACTTTAATTCAGCCTCCAGTTGCGGCGTTTTAGCCGTTTCGCATCTTGCTTGCTTAGACTCACCAACTTGTCGGCTGCGGCGCAGCGTCTGTTTGAACGTAACCCACTAAAACATTTTACGACGAAATCCACACACAGATAGATTTAAAGCAAACAAAAAGGTATTTTATTTTATTCATTATCTTTCCAGTCCTTGACCTGGAGCATGGCAGAAAATTGTGCGGCAGCTGCTGAGGAGATCTCAAAAGTTAACAAGTTGAGGACAAAATAAGAACGGGGGGGGGGGGAAAAACGCTGAAAGGCAACCAACATCGAACGAAGAATGTCTGAAATTCATGAGATGGGAGTTCATCCAGTCAAATAGGCGAATGACTGAATGTTTGTTACATTCGGACTGAGGGTCTGAGTGGCTGAGGTCAGTCAAAGGAAACAACTCGGTTCAATCCAGTCAAGTTTTCATTGAACTCAACTTAAATTGTATTTGAGGAATGTTTCAATTGTTTTGAAACCAAATGACAGCACTGTTTGTGCCAAAGTGACACTACACACATGTTCCCCTTATCCTACACAAAGAATAAACAATAGGGAATGAAAATATTTACCTTCTGTTATATTTTTGAATAATCGGTTTAGCAATCAGTAGAAATATGTAATTTAGAGTAAAACAATAATGAAAATAATTTCAGGATAAGGTTTTATCTTTGATTTTCAACTACAGAATATGAAAATTATGAGGATGTTTTAAGGAATGGTTGTTCCAGCGCCGCTACTTGTGGGATAACTTTGGCTCATTTCAAAATGTTGCGCCTCCCTAAAGATGTTTTCTCCAATTTAACGCCCCTATAAAAAACATAAATGGTTTTCTGCATGTATTTTGGCTTTTTTAACTCCTACTGGTACTCAGCTCAGATTTTTGTCTTTCCCTCCACCGTCTCCCGTCATCTTGCAGGTGAAAAGCAGAACGCTGAGCTAGCAAAGCAGTACATCCTCAAAATGTACGAGCAGCGTTCCATGAACCAAGAGACTCGGGAGTGGAAGACCATGTACCCGCACTTCACTTGTGCCACAGACACCAACAACATCCGCAAGGTGTTCACCGACATCAGAGACACGGTCCTGCTCAAGTCGCTAAGGGACTACGGAGTCCTCTGAGCTTTTACTCAGTGGCGTGAGGCGGAAGGAAACGCAACGCTTCCCCACATCCGTCATGCTGACGGGACTAAAAGCAGCGACTGAGCACTTCTTCACATGAAGAACATTTTCCGTACGAAATCCTCTCCGACTGTCATGTTTCATTGGTTTTTAAGATCTGTAATAAAAGCTGGAATCACGTAATTTAAATCACACCTGTGTTCATCGGCAGGATTGCTTTACAAAAGAAGCGTTTGGGTTGTGCGTTATGTTGCTCTGTAAATGACGCTGAAGTGGAGATGCTGTGAAGTACAGCATGGCCATTAGTGGTGGAGATGGGGTCATGCACTCCCCTGCTGTAGTGCACATACGAACATCTGCAGGAGCATCCACCAGTTACAGACAGATAAAGTAGAAGCCTATAAAAGTTCACATTTTTCACCAAAATGAACTGAACTGTTAGGACAGATATTTATCCAAATAAGCTCCTTTTTGTAATCATCTCTTATTAAGCTTGGAAATACAACAAAGACTGAAAAGCATGTCAATTTCTTGAAACTGAATTTCAGTTCAAGCTGCTGCACTACACTGAATTTGGCTGATGAGTTTACTGGTTAATGTGTTAAAAGCTCCACTGTCAAGCTGCTCAGATGAATGTTTTTCCAAGCCTGTTTTGAGTTTTTATAAAGGCACTTATTGAGTTTTTCTGCTTCTGGTTTCCGGTTTTATTTTGAGGTCTGACTTGCCAATTCAAATCCGAACCCATTCTTTAATATCTTCTTTGCACTTAGAAGAAAAATGAAGAAATGGCTAATCTGCGTGCCAAAGTACATGTTTTGGCTGATGCATTGGGAGACTGAACATAATGGGATTTTATGTTTTAGAAGCATTTAATGAATAGCAGGAGATAAAGACTGATTTTTCAGTATTTGTTGTATCAGGGGGAAATCAGCCGAATTCAACTTTGGGCGATTGATTGGTGCATTTGTGGTTTTTAGTGCTTTTCTGATGGAGGAGAAACGCTATGTGGACACAGTTTTTCAGGAGGGATGTATAGTTGACTTATGCAAAAATCTACAGACTTATCTACAAACCTGCAAGGGACGTGTTCAAACCCTTGAATTATACGCATATTTAAGATAATATCTAAGAAAATGTATCATCCTGCAACTGACAACTTCTGTTTTTTTTTTGTTGTTGTTGTTTTTGGTGACAAACACTCCTAGTGAGTCCTGGAGTCAATTTATGGAGAAGAATCTCAACCCCACTGTTGAGCATGGTGGATAATCTGTCATGCTGTGGGCTCAGAAGAAGCTTGATGTCTGAAAATCTGGTGGACTTTCCCTGAAGTATCTGAATACTTTTCATCATTTGCTGGGAACACTCAATGTTATCTACTATGCTTATGCTTTTTCATTTTATGGGCAGGTATGTTTTATCTCAGTTTTGCCAATTCATTATTGCTGCCTGGAGGTGCAAAGAAACCCTCCAATCTGATAATCCAAGCTTTCAAATTTCTTTCTGGGTATTTTCTATGTATATAACTGAGAGAAAGAGAAATGTAAAAGTCTATCAGTGGCTGAAATATGAAGTGGTGTCCTACTTGAAACGGTCAGATAAATGTGCTGCCATACTTTAATAACATTAAAGGCTAAATAAAACAAAGGTTGATTAAAGTGTAGTAATAACTCAGCCTCATTTCGATTTAAATTGTGACTTCTTCGTTTGTCTTGTATCAATTTCATGAGTCCGTAAGGCGTAAAAAAAAAATGTATTTAAAATCATAAAACTAACTAACCTGAATGTAAAACTCATTGGAGCGGAGCATTCATTTCCATGTTTCTGATTCTTTACGATGCATTTGACACAAATGTGGACGCCCTCTGTACATGACTACTGCTCTTGATTCATTTGTAAGTCTTCAATTTGTAATAATTGTTTACCTGCTGGACATAGACCGTGACCAGAGACTTGCCCCCCCTTCGGAGGCAGTGAAACGTTTGTGTAGAGTCTGGTGGAGGAAGAATAAAAACATGCTTTTATAGTTAATATTAAAGAGAACATCTTAACACACACACACTCTCACCTGCTTGCTTTTGTTTGTCTCCATGCCTCTCTGCTCGGTGTCAGAAACTCGCTGATGCAGGGGGTTTTGCAGACAGGAACTCTGCTGGATTTGCATCGGACTGACACATGCACACAGCAGTCATTTCCATATGTTGTGTATGTTTGTCTGTGGTGCAGACTGAGAAAACAACATAGATGAGAGACCTTCCACTGTAGTGTCAGCGTGTGAAACCCAAGCGCCGCGTCTTCTGCTGGCAGGAGAAAAGCGGTTCCTCATTAGTGAGGGACAGATCGCTTCTGCAAACAAAAGCCTGTCACTTTTCCCCTTCCAAAAAAAAAAAAAACAAACACAACTACAAAACACACATAGAAATAATCCCCAAAAGGAAACCTTAGACAGACTGCCTGTCTCTGACTGGATGCCACAGAAAGCATGAGAAAGTCGCCACGGTTACTTGATATTCTCAAATGTTGGACCGAATTGTCTGTCTCTGGGTAGATGTCTGTTTTATACATGTGTTCATGCAAAATAATTTATCAAGTCTGCAGCCTTCTATTTGAGCCTGTGTGTGTGTGTGTGTGTTAGAAGATATAGAATAAAACAAACAAAGATTACTAAGTATTTTTTAAGGCTTCCTATCCCAATGACATGTAAAACCATTAACCGTTTGATCAGAATGAGTTTTGTGCTGAGTTTTCCCATCAGGGCTCATAATTTCAAAGTTGTGGTATTCACTAGAAAATGACAAAGAGACACAGACTCGTGCATCTTCAAATGACCAAGCATTCATCACTGATGGCAGCAAAACAAAGCTCATGAAAGTCACTTGAAAAATCACCATTTATTGTGAGAATAAAGCTGAGTTCTCCCAGCACTGAAAGCAGACATGAAGGTCTGCTGTTTTCCAGACTATGAACTGTTTGTACACAAACCTTAATCATATTAATAACCTACAGCTGCCTTGTGTTCACACAGGCGCTGATGGGAGTCGCTGTCAAAGAGTTTTATTATCCAGATAAATAGAAGCTGAAAAAATTCTGATGGGAATTTTCAGGAATTGCATATCAGATGATGGCATGAATTATTCATCTGCTTTCCCTATTCATTATTTGCAAAGATAAAACATTTCCATGTTGGCTCTGGCGAAGAACAAAGAGTGTACGGTCTTCATTTGTTTCGTTCTTTTTTGTTGAACATCCTTAAGCTCGGTTTTTGTAAAAAAAAAAAAAAAAGCAAAGATTAAGGTTCTAGTTTTTAAACAATATTCTACCACTGGCATCCAGCTTTAGTTATTTTTATTTGTCTTCTGTGTGACCCAAAGATGAACTTCTCTGACTCAGAACGTCTTAATGATCAGGAGGAAAAGACGTTGCTTTGGACTAAATCTCAACTAATACATTCATGTTAGTCTCTCACCTTTCCATCAGTGCAGAGGTCTAAACTGGAACGGACACCCACGCACATAGTGGGTGGCTCATAATTTTATTTTTGCAGCCGGTCTTCTTGTTGTGGACTGCTGCATACTGATAAGAAGTTGCTCCGTTTCCTCTGCAGCTCCTCAAAGCAAAGTGAACGTCTGCTTTGCTTTCATCATCCACACACGCAAGTGAGGATTCTCCAACTGAAGCTTCATCCCGTCTGGATCCACCGGTAACTCTGAAACACCACCAGACCCAATTATGCTGATAATGTTCACCAATGTGCAGACTGACAGTATGCTGACTGATTAAGGCTCTGTGATGCTGACCTGTGTTTCGGTGCTGCATTTGTAAGATACTGCTGTCGTCGTGTTTCCCAACCTGCTTCTTTTCTCTGTGACAACAGACGTGTTGTTCAGGGGCCCCTTTCAAAGCCCGCTGCAGCATGAGAGGACAAAGAGAGAAGCTGCTTATCAGCACAAGAAATGAATCTATTTTCCAGCATGAATCACCTCTCGGCTTCCCAGAACAGCTCCAGCGCTCACAGCAACAGCTGGCCCTTTGTAGCCAACATCTCCCTCACCGTGCTCTGGCCTCACACACACGCATACACGCACACCAACACACACCAACACACACACCAACACACACACCAACACACACGGACAATTTAGGGGTCAATTACCTTAACGGTCATGTTTTTTGGATTGTTGCAGGAAGCTGGAGCACCCAGAGAAGAACAAATACATGCACAGGGTAAAGTCCATGCAAAAGGAGCCCAGGGTGGGATTCAAACGCAGAACCTTTTTGCTTCAAGGCATCAGTACATCACCATGCTGAAGAGTCTTTAGCATTGAGATTTTTTTGGATTGTTTTTCTTGTATCTGGGTCTGTCATTGCCTTTCCAATGGGTTTGGCTTAAGCCTTTGTTTCTATGTTCAAGGGACTTTCAGACATGTAATTGATGGGCCATCATCAGCCTTAGCTCAGAAACAACCTATTTACTCTTCTAATTTTTATCATTTCACAAAATGCAGTCTAAACCCAACAGCAAACCAAGACTGACTGAAACGACTGAGTGACTACTGGTAGAATATTGTCTACGTAGAAATCTGACATCAATTTACACACATTAGAAAATATCAGTAAGTTGGTTGTGAGGATGTCTGTCAGTAACAGGAATAATTCGCTGAAGTCCTGACTCATCGGTGTGGGAACGATGCTTTTTCTATAGTTTCAACTTAATTAGGTTTGGAGCTTTGGTCTTGAAATAACCGTGTTTTTAACAGAAGTAAATGAGGCAGAAACCACCCAGACGACGGCTAATTGGCACTGGATTTACTCCATTAACAGAAGGAATACTCCATCCTTCCATGGTTTGATCTACTCTTAGAAAAACATGTGCTGGAAACTTCAAAGAGGACTAATTTCACCTTCCAGACAACATTATTTATGGAGGCCCTGCTGTTTTGTGCCAACCTTGAATGACTGAGTTTCTCAAACTCGTGGGTTACTCTTAATAAGTCTTTATATGATATAATTTATATATAATTTCAAAATCAGACACTCCTATCAGTCATGGACTTCGTGGCATAAATCCTTCACATTCTTTTGGGAGTCGAGTTATGCATACCTAAAGCAGTGAATCGGCTCCATAAAAAATGTCTGAGACTGTAATGCCATGGCCTTTTGGCACAGCCGTCCATATCTTACAGAGCTTTACTGATTCACAACACTTTCAATTTCATGCCAATTGCTGCTCCGTCAACTTTTACTTTTTGTTTCAAATGTCTTTTTAAACCACTCTCTGTTCACTGAAGTGACGTTGATGCTCTCAGTGGTTTCATCATGTTATTTTTATTCATTTTATTTAAATTTTATGTGAATGGTTCTGGTTTTATTGATCTCTGTTCGTACGTTTTAGTGTACGTGTATGCGTGTGTGTGCGTGAGTGCGTGCATGCGTGTGTGTGTGTGAGTGTGTGTGTGTGTGCTCTCAACTGAGCACTGGTTGTGCCCTGGGAAAAAAAAAATCTTCCTTAAACAGAAACATGTCCTCCAGCTTGAGCACTCAGAGACATGCTGGATCAGTCAAGAGACATCCCACTGCTGCTGAAGTGGAGCTCTTTCATTCGTAACTGTAAATGTTCACTTCTTTACTCTGAGGTTGTTATTCTTACTCTTTGGATTACAGATCATAGTGTCTCACGTCATGGCTCGGCCTTCCACTGCAATCAAGCCGAGACCCTCACAGCTAAACAGAAAGGAAACATCTGCACATGAAACTTCGCTTACAAGACGGTGTGTGTCCTGCAACAAGGCTGAAGGTAGCTAGCTATCGTGTGTGACGGGACTTCTGTTCACAGGTTAAAGGTCATTACACATGTGTTTTTCTTTCACCCAGGTGGGGCACGCCAAAGCCTAAAGCTTATTGGTCAGTTTGCTTTGGTTTATTTCACGGCTTGGTGTTTTTCTGTAAGGGTAGCACAAAACTATCACTGCACCCGACCTGCAAGAGCACAACCACCTCTCCAACGCGTAGGAAAGAGGAAAGAGTTTTATACATAAAGCAATTTATTTTAAACGTTTTCATCATTTCCTTTTGTAAAAAAAAAACTCTAAATATGAATAAATGTTATTACTTCAATGTAGAAAGTGACGGCGTGTTGGTGATGCCTGATTTGGCCTCTTCCATCAGGAAGGAGCCTGAGGAGCATGAAGAGCATGAAGAGCGAGACCAACAGGCTGAGAAACAGTTTCTAGCAGTATTTTGGAAAAATCAAACGAGGTGATCTCGTTATTAGTCCACCCTATATTCACAACAAACTCACATCGATCTTGTGTTGATCTGCCAGAGGGAAATTCAAAGTGGAAGCCTGTTGGTCCCTCATTTACCAACACATTCAGCTGAGTCAACCTTCCAAAACTTTGGCTGACATGAAAAGTTTCATGATTTGATATTGTGAAAATGTCATCCAGGCACGAGATTCACAACTCCTTATCCTCTCTGGATCCTCACCGTCTCCAATTCATCACCTTCGAAGCGAATGCACATGCAAACACACTATTAGGTTTCCTTTGCCAGCTGCACAGGAGATGCTGCCGCTGCACTTGGCGGAGGGAAGAAAATGTTTTCCAATATCCTCCATCTGCCACTGTTGATTTCCATCCGATGCTGAACGTCTCTCACAGCTTGTAAATTGATTTATGCCGCTGTCTTCCTCTGAGTCAGGGAAAGACGGCGGAAACACGAGAGCGACTGAGGGTGAAGGGAGCCGATTCTGGACGCGGCGCAGCATCGTCGAAGAGAGCCGATACTCTGCGGGGCAAATTTGATTGGGGCAATTTCCATCCACGGCTTTCCTGACTTAAGAGGGGGAAGGTTTAGGGCTGTTATTGGCTTTCGGGTTACTATGGCAACCACATAAAGGAGTGCTCTCAGAGTGAAGGAATGAGACAAAAGAGGGTGCGTGTGTGTCTTGTGGAGGAGTTGAAAGCAGCAATGTTAAAATTGCTATTTAGTCCAATGGCCGCCTGCTGTGTTTATACCTTAACAGCAATTTTCTGACAACTCTAAGTGGCGTTCCTCAAAGTCAGTGTTATTCCTTTGAAAAATATGAAGGAAAAGGCAGCGGGGAAAACTGTTTGTACAGCACAAGTCAACAAGTCTTTACTTCAGAGCTTTAAATCGTAGGAAACTGAGATTTAACTCATATTATCCACTCAATGTTTCTAGTGACTGGCTTCTGGAAAAACAGAGTTTTCTCCATATTCATTGTCCCTCCTGGTGACAACAGATGTGTAAGGTGCCTTAAAATTAATGTGGCTTACATTACAACAGCGGAATCGCCCGCTGGACGTTTGAAAAACAATTTTTCAATTGGACGACATTTGTTACTGAGAGCTGAAAATAATCCCTCACCAATCTGACACATCGGCTTTGATCTTCAGCAGTCTTATTTTCTGCCGTCTTACTTACATCTAAGTGCTCAAAGGAAGCTCTAAGTAGTGCACCGCTGTTTGAGTCAAGCTGCAAAATTATACTGTAAATCACAGGCACAGTGATTGTTGTATTGATTATCATGAAAGTCCAACTTGATTGGCCTGTTAGCAGGTGACAGGTACAAAGCCCACGATACAGCTGGCTGATTGTCTGTTATTACAAGCCTTTGCTTTCCTTAAAGTGTCTCTTTAGTGTTGAAATACTAAAGTCTACACTGTATACATATAAATAGAGTGTGGAAAGCTTTGTGAAATGGGTCTCTATGACCGTTCTGCATCTAAACCAGCTGCAATGCATGTAAGAGATTATCAGACAATGTGTGTTATCAACAGTCACAAAATATGCTTTTCTGTCTATCACTCTGCATTTGGTAGTTGCCAAGAGGACAGCATTAGAATTAGACTGAAGACTGTGATCCATGCCCTCTCATCCAACACCAGTGTCTGACCTCACAAATGCACTAATGGGATTAGGGTTAATAAAAAAAAATAAAAAAATCTCATCCTTGAAGTCCTTGAAAATCCAAAACAGCTGAAGTTGTTGTAGATTAAAAATGGTGGTTCAACATCGTAGTAAACTTTACGAATTAAAAATGGGATATCACTAAAATTCATGAACTTTTGGCAAAATAATGTAGTTGGTCTTTAAAGTTTATAAGGCAACAAAATATATTTTTGTAATCTATTGGGTTGGATGTTAAATCAGGGACTGTCTTCTTCAGCAGTGAAACATCTGCACCGCAAGACAGTTTAACGATTCTTCAGATACCTTTGATGTAGAGTGCATGAAAACAAAATTGAACATCATTCAGAAGCAAAATCAATAAATTATGTTTTGCAACATATGTGTCTCCATCAAGTTGCAGAGCTCGATAATTAATGTTGTATTATGGTCTCTTTCAAAATCTCTGAAAAACACATTTTAACAATAAAGGACTCTCATCTTGCTTATAAAGAATGCTATAAAGCATGTTGCTTCTTTTACCTCCCAAAACAACCTTAAAGTTTTTTTAAAAGATTCATCAGTGAAGTTTATGAAGTGGTCATTAAAAATAAAGTGCAGGAAATGCCACTTTTGACAATTGCAAGTGTTGATTTTGATCACTGAATCCAAAATGAGCATAGCTTACTATTTTGTTTCATGAAAAGAAAAAGCCTAAATGCTCAGACATCCATCCAAGCAACTTCAGAAGAATAGGTTTTGGAGAAAAGTCCACAAATGGAGAGGATTTAAGCCAGTGGCCAAAACGTCCAGGTCTAATTGTCTAAACAATCTTAGCCTGACTGCAAGATGTGAAATGGCCGGGCAAGTTTACATGTATAAACGACCATTCATGCATAAGATATTGCAAAGTGTTTATAGGGCGTCAGAGACAGAAAGAAATGAACAAAGCCCAGCATCAATCATAATAGAAATCTTCAAAAATGCTGAAAAGTCCCAAGGGAACCTGTAGCAGCCTGTGGTTGCAGACGATGCCTCTACAGTGAGAGAGAGGCTGCGCAAGCTTATTGTGTATGAGACGTGAGCAAAAGAAGTGATTTTTTTGGACACTGTGGCTGTTACTGGATTTTAGCCATGGTCAGTTTCTACAGTAACAGCAATGGCTGGAAACACAACCAAACCAAGGAGGAGGAGAATGGTTGGTCTGTTGTGTGGATTGTGATAATTCAATGTATAACACAGGAGTTTATTCTATTTAATTGGCGATGCTCACCACATGTTTTACATAGAGTGCCTCTATATTTGAACCCGACACCCTTTGCGTTTTACACGACACGGTCAGCTTCATTGGTGATCAAAGAATCATTATTTGAGTGCACCAGTTTCGGTAAAACAACAACACAAACACATTAGTCAACATGAAAAGTTACGCTTGCATTATTTTTTTATTATTTGAAACATTCCTTATGGACAAATGAGACAACTCTGGATTTTCAGGCAATTTACACGAGCAAAATGAAGGTTTCCGAAAAAGAGAGAGTTACATTTTCTGCTAAACATGAGGAGACTCTCATTTGTTCTCAGGTTGCTACTGGCACAGGTTGGCTTGAGTCTGCGCTGGGTTCAATGACATATCAAGGCATATAAAGTGAATCCTGTCCCCATTTGTCAGAAAGCATGGTCTCAATCAAAGGTCAGGGGCACTCCAACGAGATAATGACCCAAAACAAATGCTAAAAATGTAACTTGCTCTTTAAAAGTGGGTTTCTATGAGATCAGATCCATGAAAGGAGCAGAAATGTGGAGTGGAAAGAAGTGACCTTTAAAACCTGAGACAGCTTGAGACGTTAACTGACTGTAAGGCAAAAAAATACCTGCTGCAGAAACTAATGGAAATCACTCATCTGCCGAGATGGCTTTGAAAAAGTTGAACAAGAAAACAAGTTCATCCTTTATCTGAAGGCCAGGTTAGATCAAATCATTTTTGAATGACAATTTTACTGTTATTTCTTCATTTTCTTTCAATTACTTATTTTCAGTTTCACCTTATTTCAGTAACTAGATTCAATGTTCCTCTTTTACATAAAAATGTATGCAAATAGCTGATTTCTTAAACTTCTAAGTCATGGTATCAAATACATAACAACTGGTTGCAGATGTGATGTTTGCTCCAGTTTCCAGCAAAAAAAATTCATCTTTTCATGTAAATAAACATCAGATGTAAAAAAAAAAAAAAAAAAAAAAAAAAAAATCTAAGACATCCTCTCCTCTTGCTTGCAATAATAACTGTTGACTCGCGAAAATGCAAATGAATGCTTCAGATGTTGCGGGGACGAGTTATGAGACTGAAATGATTTCCGATCAACAATGAGTCTGGCTCCTCTGTGAGCCATAACATCTCGCTGTTGGTCGAGACAATAACGTCGTAAAGACACATCTGCAAACACACAGGGAGACAAAAAAAAAAAAAAAAATGCTGCAGTAAATTAATGTCAAAAGTTTTGCGTGTGACTCAGTGAACCGTGTGCAACATGCTGCGGTTTGCTCGGGCCATAAAGCCTGGATGGGTGGCAAAACACAAGCAAACAAAGAAAAACAAAAAACAAAAAAAAAAACGGAGCAGGCTTTAGTGCTTAATCATGACCATCCCTCAAAGGTCTGTTTACAAACAACAGAGCAGTTTAAGGTTTGACTTTCACCAGAGCGACTCAATTTCCTGTCGAGGTGAAATCAGCGGCAGGTTGGCCGCGCCGCAGAGAGCAGCGCTTGTTGTCCGGATTAATCAACTCTGATAAAGAGACCTGGAATAAAAAAAATGCGTGCGCGTGCGCACGCGTGTGCCGTGGATTCGATGGCATACCTTGAGGTTGTCATGGTGACAAGCCAGGCAGCGGACACCTGTGAATTACCATTAGTGCTGCAGAGCCAGGTTCTTAATTAGAAACGCAAAGGAAAGAGCAGGACAGCCAAGCAAATCAGCGTGTTATCCCGGCCCTTTATCAACGCCTCCATAAAATCTGAGGAAATTTACCTTCAAATGAACAGGTGTCCGATCCGGAGACGACAAGATGCACGATCAGTTTATCACCACGCAAACCCTGAGGGAAGGGGGAGTGAAGGAGGGTTATCCTGCTGAATAAAAAAAAAAAAAAAAAAAATCACACATTGATCATTCAGTTTCACTCTTTGCTCATTTGCGATCAAACTTATCAGCGTCTCCGATCGGAAAAGATTATTCCAGCTAATGGACTTCCATTTCTCACTCATGCAATGTGCTGCAGCTTCTTCTGAAGACATCCCTGCACTCAAATGTCCTGAATCAATACCTCGTAGGGACAAGTTGAGTGAAATGGATTCCTCTTTCCATTGTTCAAGGCACACAACAAGCTACCTGCGTCGTAATAAAAAAGGTCGACCGTTACCATGCCTCTCAGCAAGCATCTAGCTGTGAGACTAATGTGCAAAGAGTGCCAGGAGCCTCTGCTCTCTGTCATGTTGGCTAAAGCAGAGGATGGCTTATTCAGTCCTGTAACCTGCATTAAAACAGTGGAATTAAAGACGATGCAATTTTTCTGCATTTTGAATGTCTTTATGACCATATACTTGGGGAAAAAAACCAAATTTGCAGATTTGACGTTATCAGACAGGTAGAGAGGTGCGCCCTGGCTTTGGCACTGCTTTCAAATGAGCGAGCCAGATAGCGGGCTTTAATTATACCACACAAATATGTCTGGACAGTTTTAATATAAGAAAATTTGAGGTTTACAAGTAATAAAAAATAAATAAAAATTGCAGACGAGCCCAGAGTCTGACCCAGGGGCCAAAGCCTCCGCTGGAATAAATTTACCTCCCATCAATTAATGTGCTGTTTATGATCTACTGAGCTAAATGCACATTACGTCAGATTGTACTGAACCACCAAAACGTAGATAGAGCCAGAGAAGCAAAGTTGACCTCAGAGTGTCACCAAACCAATTTGACTGGTGTAAAATCAGAAGAATTGTTATTTTGTCGTAAACTTTCTGCTGGTGGTTCCATCTGCCAAATGTCACAACAAGGAGTCTACGCTGACCCTTTAACTCCAACAGCTGTTGTATCTGATGTTCCTGCAGAACACAACATGCTGTTCTTTAAGACCACAACACCTTTTGTCTGGATAATCAGTCCTCACACCCGAAACTAAAAATCTCTGATACAGGCCCACTAACTGGAACACCTTGCTTACCCAGATACAAAAATTACACACTTGCTCTATCCGTACCATTAATGTCAAGGTGAGGTCTTTCACAACTCCTCTTTTTTTTGTTCTTCCATTTAACTTACATTTCCAACATTTATGTTGATGGAATAGCTAGTCTTGAAGAAAGCTTCTCTCTCCACCTGTGCGGAGATGATTCCATCTCAGACATTTTAATAATCTTTCATTTCTTTTAATTGGACTCCCGAGTCACTCAGCCGGTTCCTAAAGCTAAAGCTGGCTGCCTCCTATTCATCTTACTCAGGATGAAAAAACATTTTTTTTCCCGCTGAGGAGTTATTGTCTGTTTTCCAGATTCCCTCTCATCATTTCTGTTTCACCGTCTCAGATAAGATGGTGATTAATTCCTTTATTTCATTGTCCGGCCATCACATGTGCCTTTCCTATGGCTTTACCAATTTTGACAACACTTTATTTGAAGCGGCGTGCATAAGACTGACGTGTCATAAGTGTGACATAACCACACGAAGGAGTCTTTGTGAATGTCTCTGACTGTCATTCAGTAAATAACGACACTTTTAATGCAAAGTTGCACAAAAACGTTGCGTTAAAAGTTCATTAACAGTTTCATTATCATGACACTTCATGACAACAGTCATAGACATTCATAAACACTCCTTCGTGTTCATAGCGGTCAATGTTTATGACAGGGTTATATCAGTCTTATGTTCACTCGTTCTTCACTTTTTGAAAAGCCATCGATGACTGAAAGTATGAAGAGATGAATGACTATGAATATAAATACTTATAAATAGATTAGTATTTTTCTTCTACTAATAAATCATGCACTATAATCATCGTTAACTGTGTCATTTCAATCAACGTAGGCTTTCAAGAACCTTCTCAAATTCATTGTTTTCTGTAGTGATGTCCAAAGCAACAGAAGGTGAGTTGGTGTTTTTAGTCAGCATTTAAAATCATTCCAGCTTTCCTACTGTGATTATAACTAATAAAAAATAAATAAAAAAATCACTACACAAGCAGAAGGACATTAGAATCAAAGATCTTGAGAGTTTTCTGGTTTAATATTTTCTCATTATTACCTCATTAATTACTTTGTGTTGCAGGAAATGTCAGATCGGCGCTGCTTACTCTGCCTGCTCCCTCTTCTAATGAGCAAGTAAAGGAGGGTTTTCAAATTGACACGAAAGCTCCTGCAGAGAGGGTGTTCATGGAAACTCTAGAGGGTGAATATTAAGACAGTCTGTGCTCCCGACTGAGTGGATCGCCGTGTTTTTCATCCTGCCTGAAGATGCAAAGAACAGTTCACTCTTAAAAGCAGGTCCAATTAAAGGGGCTTTGTAAATGGGAAATCCTTCGAAGCAAAATAAATCTTGCAGGATAATTATAGTCATGTTGGGAATTTGCTGCCCAGATACAGTATTGTGACTGAATCATGCATTTGTTTTGCATTTTAACACTGCTAAAGTTACACATAATGTGGAAATGTTATGTTTCCACATTATGGTGGAAGCAGAAAAGGATTTCTTCATTTTTTTCCCCCATGGTGAAACGACAACTACTTTGTTTGAAATAACGCCTTCGTTTTGATTTGTTTAAATTCCACACACAACCAGGCTTCACATGCTTTAACTACACATTTCCTTAACATCATTTGAATTTATATATTACATTTTGTCAAATGATTTTACATTAAGAGAGAAGACTGATTATTAAACGCAAGTTAAACTTTAAATCGAACAACACCAGGAATAATGTGAAAGGTTCAGCTGCAGTGTTGAAACATTGTCACAGCTGCTGGATGCAGAAAAGACACAAACTTGAGCAAAACCAAGTTTCCCAATCCCAAGGAGGTGACAGCATGCAGTAGAAGGTATTTATTTAAAGTCCAATATTTGCTGTCACTGGTCCGTCTGGTTTGGTAAAAGTCAGTGATGCACCGCCCCACATCACTGGCAACACATCCTGGTGTGTGTTGCGTTCACACCAGGATCGAAACCGGACAAAGCTGCTATATTTGATCACAGAAATAAGAGACACAAACATGAATCGTTCTCCAAACACTCGGACGTCACTAACTAAATATGCACCATCAAAACACACACTCGGATCGTTAGTTTAATGATTTCATGCTGCCAGGACTAAAATAACAGCGGAGTTCGCCGGGGTTCTCACCGGCCTCGGAAACGCTGGGAAATGCAAAAACAATATTCTGCTGGTGATGATCTTCTTGAATCTAGCTGAATTATCTGTTTCTTATTAGATCCCATTTAGCTTTGGTTTCTCTTTTCCTTTTGTTTGTGACAGATGGTGTACTTTTTATTTAACACAACAGCTCCGTAGCAGCATGCTGCCTTCAGATGTGACACTTTTAACAAATACTTTCCACCCAAAACAATTCAGCTTCCCTAATTCCAGCTTGCAGTGAGTGTTTTATTAGCAGTGATGCCCCGAGTGAGCCAGAGAATCTATCATGTTGTAATCTAGAGCGCTAAATCCTTTATAGAAATATTTTGTAACTCTGCTTATTGCTAGTGATCAGTGTCATAGTTTTAAGGAATGAGTTTGAAAATTGATGATCATTTAAACAGGACCCCAGACTGATGAAAACTAGACCAAAGATTAGGAAACACTGAAGCTTTCAGACCCCGGCAAGCTACCTCCCCACCAAAAATAGACTTTTTCTATAATTAAAGACAAACTTTAGCTTCGTTAAAATTGGGGATATGAAAAAAAGATTAATAAACACTCTGTGTGCCATAATTAATAGATTTTGAATAGAGAAAATAACATTTACACTGCTCTCCACGGACGTAGTTTGGTTTGCAGTACTTTTTTAGCAAAAAAAAAAAATTTGTGCTTTCAAGACAAATTTAATGTCATCATCATCTGCATTGCTGTTATTTTCTTGTTGTTGTTTTTTGTTTTTTTTTATAAGCAGCTGGCATTTGCTCCTCATTACATCTTAAACTCCACTCAGAAATTTTTATCTCTCCTTTTGATCCACCGAAACTGTCTTCAGCGCACAATGGCTGCTTGATTCAGTGTTGCATCTCGCCATCATTACCATGACGGCGAGCCACACATCAATCCCTGCAGGGGTTGATATGGAGCTTTCTTTCCTTGAACCTTGCTGAAGGCAACTCAGAGAAGATGATTATATGTTGATAATACTGAACTCCAATATTGTGAGCATGATTACTGCAACAAAGACTCTAATGGAGGAAGCGCTGGTGTATGTCCAGTATTCCCCTGTCATTGCTATTCATGCGCGTAACATGTTCATGACATTGGTCTGTATGAAAAGGAAAAGAAAAATCTGTTTTTGTTCTGAAATCAAGTGTGAGCTGACGCTAAACACTCAAAAGAACAAAAATAAAGTCTCACGTGTTGATAATTGTTTGCATTTGTTTATATCACCCGCCATGACAAAGAAACAAAGGCTGAATGAAGCGGCTAAAACCCTCGCCAGCCATTTTTTTTTTTTTTTTTTTTTTCACCGCCTGCATGTTTTTATTCAAGTTGTTGTATAGTGAAAGACGTAGCAGGGAAGAGGTTGACGTCATTGTAGCAAAACAACAACTTAATTGTTGACAGGTTGCTGGTTTTCATAGTTTGAATAATCCACTCCTGCTGCTTTTCTTTGCTGAAGCAGAGTTTCCCATGGCTGCCATCACAGTTTATGAATTTGTGGGTATAAATAGGAGATTGCTCAATACTTAATGTTCCTCTGATCGTCTAATCTGAGGATTAAAGCTCAATGCTTTACACAGACGATGTGTGACGCCTCGCAGGAACAGGATAGGCTTAGGTAAATGGTTAGAAGTCAGGAGAACTGCTGATCTAGAATAAATCATATTTATTCATTTCTTAATACTTAGACTTATTTCTATACCCAAAGATTCCAAAAATACTATCAGTTTTGAAAATTGACAGGTTGAAAATTGATAAAATGCCTTTACTAATGTTTCTGTGTGCTGAGCTTGTGATGGCAAGATCAGATTTTGGAACAAGACACTTTATTTGACTTCTACAACTCCATTCTGTTTTCATTTTGTGTTGGGCATCACTTGGCTTTGGATTCATATTCAGGTGTAGTAAGAAAAAAAAATAGTTCCATTTTGCTGTTTTTTTCTTTGAATAATTTAATTGTACCAATAACATTCCTCTAATTATCTTGTCATTAGGTTGAAAACAACGTGCTTATCTTTTGCCAATATTAAAATCCCATCATTTTTTGCTAAAAATCTTTTTTTCTGTATATTAAAACTTAAAAGTAGAAATAAAATTTTGATTCTTTAAAAATAAATTTACTATGGGAAACAGGAAATTTGGCATTTTTCAATCAATAATTTAAAAAAATGTCTCGCAAAGGTCATGTAACTCTTGTGGCTCTAAATTCGTTTTAGTTAGCTGGACTGGCGGCAAAAAAGGCTCTGAATGGTAAATGTTACAGATCGCTGGTCTAAAATACGATAATGGGACACCATTATGTAATGTGACCTCCTGCATTTTTCTTCTAAGTTCTGGTATTTTTGTGTGACCAACACCTCGTGCAAAACAAACTGTCCATCGTGTCTTGCTGCGGTTCCATCATCCTCTTGAATCTAAACATTCATCAGAGGGTTTTGTTTCAGAAAAATCTTCTAAATGCTGCATAATTTCACTCAGGCTGAAATTCTTCACGTCTACACTGTAAAAAGTGATGCACGGAGCTGTTCATTCAAGCTAATAACTACCATTCAATACAAAGTAAAAAAAAATTGACTTGATGGTGAAAGTCAATTTTTTTGCATTCTGAGGTGTCAATTTTGATTCAGACTGAATTAATCACACTTCTGATGGAAAGAAAGCAAATATTTTGGTTCCTCTCAAAACATACTGAAAGGAAATGATGTAATATTTTGAATCTGAGACACGTGAGAAGAAGTTGTGGAGAAGTGCTTGGAGACCATCGTCCGTTTCGGCATGGGGAAGAAAGAATGATTAACGTCCTAGCATTTAATCGAAGAATAAACCTGCGGTAAGTACTAACCTAAGCTGATGTCTTAACAAGCCTACAATTGTATTAATGCAAAAGACTGAGTTAATGTCACCTGGTTAGCAAGCCGAAGGTCCCGCCTAAATATGGGTATCCCAGTAAACGCTTTCTTTTTTCGTCGGGTTAAATGTGGTGTAATTTCTGAACTTACACGTATTTCATGAGAAATATAACTATGTGTACATTGTTCGGTTGTAGCTGAAATAAATCAAGGTAGGCATAATTCGTTACCAATCAATCGCTTGCACCACGGTTAGCTGGGCTACACCGTGAACTTGACTAGCTCAGACAATTAACTGATAATTAACTGCTGGTCATCACGCAGAAAGAGAGCGCATGCAGGTCTGAGTAAAACTAGTTAAGGAGTGGTTCAGACTAGGGTGTAAACAGTCAGTTAGTTGGTGCTTGGTTGATGGGGAACAAGGTGAGAGTTTTTTAATATGTAAATATATGTCTGGTTTTGCTGTGAAGCGTGTAGTTTGCTGTTGGGTGTGACAGTTGTACTTTGCCGTTAGATAGCACTAGTATTCGTTGGTCAACCGTTAATAGTTAATATGTTACAATTTATTTTATGACAGAAAGTTTAATTATATAATGTAAGAAAAAATGGATTTATATGTTAAGGTAAAATGTTAGAACAACACTGTTAGAGTTATTAATTGTATTTTATTTATGTATTTAGTAGCTTATTAAGTGTGACTTCGCACGCGCCCATTGTTAAAATATTGTTGAGCCAGTAAAACTTGGGTTGCAACGTTCAGAAAAAACAAATGAATGTGGAGGCGAGATGAAGTGGACCAAACGATTTAATTAATTAATTACTTGATTAATTAATTAATTATTATTTCAGTCGAAGTGGTCTACAAGATCAGTGTGGCAGGCAGAGTGCTTCAAAAAGTGAACATGCCAACTTCAACCAAGATTACTCTATTAAAGCAAATCTCTAATGAAGGGGGGAGGGGACCAAGTACAGTGTTGCATTTGCCTGCAGTCATTTTTACATTAGGGTGGCTCTGATTGTAAGAGCGCAGTAGTAGCTATAATGATGTTGAATTGATGAATTTCTGTGTGTATCTTAGTTCATACAAAACATGCAGCTCACTGTTCTTTACTACCGCTAGACTCAACATTGTATTTAGGTATATCCGTAGATTACTAGACTGTCATTAAAACTAAACAAACTAAGATTTATGTTCATTGCATTTTCTAAATATTTACTGGTCTGCTTTCCTTTTTTCAGGTTGGATGTGGAAATGCAAAGAATGCAGCGAGCATTTTTCAAGAAGATCTGACATACTGAAACACTTGAGAATTGACCATCGGTTTCGCGGGAGGCAGCGTCCCTATCCATGCATCCATGCAGAATGTCCCTGTTCGTCCAAGACATTGAATGCTCATTGAATGGTAGAGCTGGGAATTGAGTTGCTAGATTAGTCTACACATCGCATAATAACCATTTTGATTGTCCCTAAAGGGTGCTAATGCTGATTTAAGAAGGGAGTGTATCCTTAAAGCTCTCATCATCTACCTGGGAGAACGTGTTGAGGACCTTATAAAGGAATACATGGTATGTCCAGATATTTTCTGTCACAATGATGATTCAACTTTATTCATCACAGGAGACCACCTATGCCATTATACAGTATATAGTGATTAATGAGGTGTGCCA
>VMRN01000008.1:9333386-9508163 GCA_010277015.1 Poeciliopsis turrubarensis | reverse complement strand
TTAAATTAGCAAATTTAAGTAATTAGAACAGGTTTTCGCTGGGTGCTCCAGTTTCCCTACAAAAACAAGAGAAAGGTACATAGATGGGTAGGTAGATATTGTTTGTAATTTTCTTTATTACTAAAATTAATCATACTTTAAATAAAGGTTTTCTCTGGGTGCTCCGGTTTCCCTACAAAAATGATAGATAGACAGATAGAAAGATAGATCTATCTATAGATCTACAGATAGAAAGATTGAGACAGATCCGTCTATCTAGATCTATAGATATCTATCTATCAATCTTTAGATAGACAGATACACAGACAGACAGACAGATAGATAGATATTGTCTGTAATTTTCTTCATTAGTAAAATTAAGTAATCATACTTTAAATTAACGTTTTCTCCGGGTGCGCCAGTTTCCCTACAAAAACGGTACATAGATAGCTAGCTGGCGACAGACAGACAGACAGACAGACAGACAGACAGACAGACAGACAGACCGATCGATCGATCAGGGGTCCCCAAAGTGGGTCCTGGATGTCCGGCATCCTGCATGTTTTAGTTCTCTCCTTGGTTTAACGCACCTGGATCCAATGATGGCTCATTAGAGGCCTAAAAAGAACATGCTGAAAAAGTCGTTGGTACCAGCAGGGAGAGAACTATATCATGTAGGATGCCGGATATCCAGGACCCACTTTGGGGACCCCGATCTATCTATCTATCTGTCTGTCTGTCTGTCTGTCTGATCTATCTAGATATCTATAGCTCTATAGGTAGATAGATCTATATATAGATAAATAGATCTATATCTATACATACATATCTATACGATATAGATATGTATATCTATATAGATATCAGGAAGAAAATATCTTGTTTCTCAACACTGAGTAAACATAACCACATATGATAAACATATATAAAAATGACCTTTACAAATAGTAATAAACATTTCCACACATCACGATGTCCACGGAATTCTCAGTTGCCATGTCAACTGTTTGGGATTCCCCTCCGTTCTTACGCTTTCTGATTGGCTCCCTGTCACATTCAACAAGCAGCATTCTGCTCCCAGTCAGGGAAAACCCCACAGGCTGCGATGAAAGGGCCAAGACAATGTTGAATATGTCCGATTTTAGATCTGGCATATTCAACACACCACCAGGTAACACAGCACTCACTGCAGGATGTTTTAAGTTTGTTGTAAAGGGAAAATCAGAGCAGAAATAAAAAAAAAAAGACTTTAGCAGGAACACCAACATGCAGAACTCTACCACTTCCTGGACATAAAATTATCACGTTTTAACAAGATACGAATCACGTCTAAGATAAGTTTCACGCTATAACGTGACGACGCTCAAAATATTTTTTCCTGCCTGATGGCAATGCGCTTCCATACAAATGAAACCAAAATGATGTTCCATCTGAGGACAGTCGGGAATAAAACCTACTGAGGTTTTTCAGGTGAATGTGTTTGGCTTATTTGTCTCTACTGGGCCACACATGTATACAAGCATGAACATTAACACACGGCTAATTGGATTAAAGATAAAAGAGTTATAACACTCCCAACCCCAAATGAAGGATTGTGGCTTTACTGGTGAACTGTGAGGTTTATAGGAAGTAAACCCTGAGTTTCACTGTAACAGCTGAATGTGTAGCGGCGGAACAATCAAAACGAGCTTTTGCGATTGATTCCGCAACATTTTAATTTAATGTTTGTTACAAAGTAACTCCGTTAGCGTATTGCTACACGGCCGTTAGAAAACAAGAAACACAGCACACCACAACCGTTCCAGCCGCCGTCTCCTAGCAACGGCGGACGGATATTCATCCCCCATCCGCAACCACGTCGAACTGCGACACAACTCGTAAATTGTGTTGTAGTATAAATTTACTACAACTATTACATGAAAATGGCTTGTGTGCCACACTCTCCCCCTCAATAAAAAAAAAAATGTCCTCTGACATTTAAAAGAGCATTTATCGTCACCCATTGACCTCTTTACTGGAAGCAATGTTGTAAGTGAGGTACTTTACATGACATTCATATTATTATAATACTGTCCACTACTAAAGGAGGATATTGTCACTTTAGATTACAACTGTCCAGTTACAAGTGCTTCTAGATCTGTTCAGATCGTCTCTCTAGTGTAACAGAACCTTAATTTCAGCCACAGTTCTTTCATTCTGATACCAGTCTTTTGTCTTGAAAGCACTCTCATTGTCTTTGGAGAGTTCATACATAGTCCTTTTTCTTTTGAATGTCGTTCTTGAACCTATATACATTGTGTCTTCAACTCTGTACTTCAACACGTGGAACTATCCAGGGTCGCCAAAGTTCTTTGCAGGTTGGAGTCATACTGACAGGTAGTTCTTTAAAGCCTACTTCCACCATGGTTGGCTCACCCAAGGCACAATAGGTCAGCATCCTCAGATGGCGGTGCTCTCTCTTTGGATAGCTCGATGTAGGCGGTGAGACAACTGCATCATCTTCTTCCTCAGAAGCTGTTTCTACAGATAGCTCAGGAGGATCCTGGTGCAGCTCCACATCTTGGCCTCCATCCTCTTCTTCTGGTATGTTGTCCATCCATGTAGCCTGAGTTTCCTTCACTTTCGGTGCATTGTCTTGATCATGTAGGTCTGGTGTAAATGGTTCAGCATCTGGGTTTAAGCTGACAGCTCGGTGACCACTGTGCTGAGCAGGAGGAAACCGGCATACTAGCTCCATGTCCTCATCTCTCTCACTGTCTGAAGTTTCTCCTCGTTGACAAAGATGACGTGACAATGTATTCGACTTGGTCTTTTTAGTCCTTTTTGAGCCTATTTCTGGGTTGTCGATTGGAAGACTGTCACAGGGGAGCAGGAGGTTCCTATGCAGCACACGACTTTTGCCACCTCCTTCTGGTACTACTTCATCCACTGGACTGATATCACTTCTCCTCTTTGTGAGGATGTGCACTTTATCCTCCCAAAAGGATCTGAGCTTACCAGGGCCTCCTCTCTCTGATAAGTTGCGTACAAGCACACGCCCCCCAGGCTGCAGGTCAGCTCCATAAACTCTTTTGTCATATCCTTTTTTCTCTCTGTTTGATACATTGGCGGCAGTTTTGGTTGCGATTTCGTAAGCCTGCTGCATCCGCCTTTGCCAATCTCTGACATACTCAGCATAGCTTTGTTGCGTTTCATTTGGCTGTATGTTAAACAGGAGATCTATTGGCAGACGTGGAGATCGTCCATAGAGCAGATAATATGGAGCGAAGCCTGTGGAGTCACGGCGGGTGCAGTTTTATGCATGCACCGTCTTGCATAATGACTTTTTCTAGTCAGCCTTTTGCGCACTTGTGAGCGTTCGGAGCATAGACAGCAGCGTTCGATTAAATCGCTCCGCCTGTCCGTTCCCTTGTGAGTGGTAGCAGGTTGTGTGGGACCTTCGCACGTGACAACACCTCTGCAGTTGAGCCATCAGCTGGTTTTCAAATTCCTTCCCCATGTCGTGGTGGATTTTCTCTGGGAAGCCAAAGCGAAGAGCAAAGTCATCAAACAGTTTTTCCACTACTGTTTTTGCGGATTTGTTTTTTGTGGGGTAGGCCTGTGCAAAGCGAGTGCAGTCGTCCATTATCACCAGAATATACTCAAAACCTTGCTTACAGGCTTCTAGATGCAGAAAATCGACTGACACTAGTTCGAAAGGACGTGTTGTCACAATGGGCATCAGTGGCGCTCTGGCTGCTCTCTGTGGTCGTTTTGACTTTAGACACTCACACACTTGGGTCACAAAATGTTCTGTGTCCTGCTGCATTCTGACCCAGTAAAACCTGTCTCGAATCAGAGTCAGAGTCCTTTCGACCCCCAGGTGACCCATCTCCTTGTGTAATTCTTGAAACACTAACAGATGGTGTTCTTTTGGCAAAACTAGCTGAGACTTATTTCTTGCTTTTCTGTATAAGATCCCATCATCGCTGATATACAGTTTTCGCCACTGCCTCAAAAGCACCCTGACATATGCAGGCTCAGTTTTCACCACTTCTCTGGGGGGGAATTGATCTTGGCTTTTATAATACATGACTCACTTGATGATAGGGTCTTTCTTTTGACTTTCTCTGATCTGTTCTGGTGTTAATGGGGCAGGCAATGAGGATGAAGATGCATCACTTACTAAATCCAGTGTTTTTTGATGTAAGCTGTGGTTAACCAGACAGATGGGGAATCTTGAAGCACAGTCACTCCCTGAATTGAAGCACTAATCACATCCTGAGTCACTTCCTGTGTGCATTGCTGCAATAAGTCATTTATGTCCAGTGGCATGCGAGAGAGGCCATCTGCATCTGTATTGTGTTTGCCTGGACGATATTTAATGGTGAAATTGAAATCTGCAAGTTGGGCAACCCACCTGTGACCTGTGGCGTTTAATTTGGTGGTGGTGAGAATGTAGGTCAAGGGGTTATTATCTGTATATACAGTGAAGTCAGGTGCATGATACAGATAATCCCTAAATCGTTCACATATTGCCCACTTAAGTGCTAGGAATTCCAATTTTCCTGAATGCATGTGATGATTTTTCTCAGGTGGGGTCAGTGTTCTAGAGCCGTACCCAATGACAACCATTTTGTTTTTCTGTCTTTGATACAGAACCGCTCCCAATCCTTCCTGGGAAGCATCCACATGCAGAATAAATGGTTGGGTGAGATCTGGATACCCAAGGATGGGAGGCTCACTGAGTTTGTCAATAAGTGTGTTTATTGTCTCTTGATGGTTCTGTGTCCAGTGAATGGGAGTGTTTGATGGGAGGTTACCTTTATTTCTTGCAGTGTTGATGTTCTGCCTGTCATTATGCTTTTCCGATGGTGGATTTTCAGGTTGATTTTCAGGTGAACTGACCAGAAGCTGGTAGAGGGGCTTAGCCATTCTGGAGAAGTTTGGTATGTCTGTTCGATAATAGGAGAGGAATCCCAGCATTTTACTCAGATCTCCTACAGTTGTGGGGGTCCTCTCCTTCAAAGCTTGAACTGGTGCCACTTCTGCAGGATCCATCGTGTAGCCCTCACCAGAGACAAGACGCCCCAGAAATCTCACTTTTCTTTGAAACACCTCACACTTCTTTGGGCTCAGCTTCACTCCATGCTTCTGGTATCTTTGCAACACAGTTCTCATGTGGTTGAGATGATCCTCAAAACTTGGGCTGTGAACTAAATTGTCATCCAGGTAAAAGACATCAGAGATTGTACGATGAGGAGCCGCGTAACTTAGATGTTTGAAATTTGATTTATGCCTCGTGTGATGGTGCTGCTGGATTTACAGTTTCTTTGCTTCTCTAAACAGTGCAAAAACCCCAAAATACCGTTCCAGCATCTACGCACCATAGTTGCATGCCCGTCAGTGTCTCGTTCTTTGCTCTCTTTGCTACGAAACCCACTACTGTAGGTTTCTACTCAAGTTTTTTTATTGTTTTTTTTTCTTACCACACAGTGGGCATCCGTCAAAAGGCTGGAAGAAAATTCCCTCTCGTGTTATTTGCAGCTCCAGACATTATAGGAGTAAATTATGGCCTCTGCTTTGTGAATGTTCTTTAAGTGTACATGTCATGGTAACTTCACAGGACGTAGACGGAGCACTTTCTCTTTAATGCTCTGCATCTTGAGCCTTTTGCAGAGGGTAATAATCGCTGAGTGAGGAGAGATTACAAGGGAGAAGAGCTTTATTGATCCAATGCACACGGCAGAGGACACTTGTTCCTTCTGTTCTTATGCCATTTACTTCTGTTTCTGTTTAAAAAATTAAAACGGTTAAACGAATTTGACTGTGATAGAGCAAAACATTAAAATACTCACGAGATCCACAATGTTTTTGTACGACATTTAAGAGCGCAGAGCTGGACAGCGATTTGCAGAAATCTCCACTTTGTTGACGTCAAGCTGGGGAACTTTTGAGACTTTCAGCAGGAAAATGAGCAGATCTCTTGGTATGAGGACGTTCACAGATTCCAACCGGGCTGAGAGCAAAGCAGCTTAAACCTATTGATTGGTCACAGAGCTGTGAGAGGTGCAGATAAGAGTCCGACCTCCAGCTGCACTTGGGGATTGAACATGATTGAGATGATAGCAACGGCCTGAGCTCGCTGTGTCTAATTTCTTTTTTCGTTTTATTGTTTTATTACCCTCGCCGGCCTTGGCATTGCCTCTTACGCGTTTCGATACACATTTATTTTTCAGACGCACAGGTGAAAGATTCAGGGAATTGCTTTGCGAAATTAATCAATGACTCTGACTCAAATGTGTCTGCATGTTTGTTCCAGCCAGGCTTCAGTGGTTTGTTGTTCATTGCTCTATTTTTACTTTTTTTTTTTTTTGCGGTTCTTCCGTTAAGTTTCCTCATCAGACTGATGAAGACCAAACGGACGGAAAGCCGTCAGAGAAAGACAAATACAAGAAAACCTAATTAATCCAGCAACAGCCTGTGAATCACACAGTTTGGGCCAAACAAGAACGTCTTCAGAAAAACTGGCAAGCATAAAAAAGTGAACGTGTGTACAGCTAAATTATTTACTTTTTCAGATGACGCTGGATCAAGGAAGTTTAATCTTCTCTAGTACACAAACAGTCGTGCAAAAAAGTTTGGATCATGTTCTGCAGAATGTTTTGCAATCCAAACAAATTCTTCTGTGATGTTTTGATGTAAATCTTGTGAAACGCCTAAATGAATATTTAATAAAGCGAGTACACTCTCAGGAGCTATTACATATTTTGACTATTTCGTACTGTTAAATTTGTTTATTTGAGCAAATGACAGGCGAAGTTTGTGACATTTATTTGAGTTAAGAATGATTTGGAATATTTTGGGCTAATTGTGCATTTAATCAATCAGCTTTTGTTTGCTGTTGCAGCAGCAGCTTTTTGATTGCGTATGATGTGCTTCAGTTCCTCACAATCCTCTTCGAAAGATGTTTTGACTAAAGTTTTGACACAATTTCACAATGTCAGTTTTTGAAATGACATAATTAGTCAATTTGGCCCAAAACATTTCCATGTTTGAATTCACAACATGCTAGGAAACAGAGTTTTACTCGAACCTGGATCCCACGAATCAACTGAAGAAGAAAGTTTGCGACCGTCTCTGGCAGAAACACCAGGATTATGGCCTTTGTGTTTTTAACACTTTGCTCCCTCCATGTAAACGCTTTTCTGAACCACTTAGTCAAACCGCTCACTTCTCCTCTCTGACCTCATCTTGTCATTTGGAACAAATTGAGTAGAACGATGAGAGGATTGGCTTTAGATCTGATTGTGTTTTTCACCTTAAGGCAAGGGACCAAAAGCTCCTATAAAGCAGACAGAATGGGGAGAAATGGTTTCTTTTGAAACCGTCACTGATAGGTCTTGTTTAGGGGAGACATTTCATTACAGCGCTGCAGTTTTGGGGGTTTTTTTTCCAGCTATTTAAATGTGATGCATAATATGCAGCACCTTCCATAATCATAAGCGGTATTAATAAAGATGAGTCAAAGAAAGGCTGCAGCAGCGGGGCAGCACAACTAATGAGCTGCAATTCCTTTTTGATTTTTCATTTTTAATAATAAAAAAAAACGTCTTCTGAAAGCAGCTCAGTTCCTGGAAATATTTTTATGATGTCCAATAAGCACGTTTAAAAGGTCGCACTGCAGAAGCTTCGCATCACTAAATCAAGTCTAAAATGTAGATGAAGGTTGTATTTGTTGTCTCTATCAGTTCAAACTTGGTGATCACAGATGGTTTTATCCTTTCCTGCTGTTTTTTTTACTTTAATAGTAGCTGGGAAAATGTAAGATTAAAGGTTGCATTAATGAGGCAGTGAGTGAATGAATGCAAAGCTCTGTTTTCTCTTCTACCTGCTTTGCAGTACATATAAATATATTTTTCTGATGTTTTCCGTTGCTCTTTCCTCTCTCTGTTGAAACCCTCGGGTTCCACTGGGTGCAGGTCTCTAAATTCACACCTGGCCATGGCTTTGTTCTGTCCTCTGCATGATTTTACACCATGCAGCGAAAACAAATTTTCAGGAAATTCACACGTCACAGTGACCTTGGTTGTTGTGGAGCAAGAGATTTAGTGTATTTTTCCTAGAAGAAGGAAAAACAGAATCTCACACTTTGTTTGAAACATGTAAATATTCACAACTGCCTAACTTGTGAAAGTTAGCTCTTTGGTTCGAAGGTCAAGCTATTCGCACTCAGGCACAAAGATGACCGCCATTCAACTTTTAAAATTTGTATCGCCTGACTGACAATTTGAACGGCTTCGTGTTCTACATGGATTATTTCTTGTCCTGTATGTCTCTGTGTGATGTCCAGGTTGTACCTGGCCTCTCACCCAACGACTGCACCAACCATCCTGCAACCCTGCAAGGAAAAGGAGGAATAGACGACAGACAGATGTAACAAAGGCTCTAAATATGTGACGGCCAAATCAGATCATCACATAGCATCAGCTGGGCTTTAACTTTGAAGGGCTGAGGAACAATTAACCAGAAAGCATAATAACATTATGCAAAAAAAAAAAAAAAGGTAGACTGGAAATTTTTCGTGCATGTATTTGGGGAGTCCTGTTTAGCCCACATTTATTTAAAGAGCAAAAATGTTGACATTTTTATCCAATAATTTCCCCTGATATGTCTTTTTCTTTAATATGTTGCAAGACTCTCCCTTAAAGCCTGCAGTCTTCATTTTCACATGATATTCACTTTTCCCAACTCCACAACCGTTGGTGAATTTATTATCTCCACATAGCAAGATAAGGAACAGCTGAAACGTTAAAGTCAGAATAACGGCAGCTGTGACTATCACACACATGCACTTATATGCATCCTGATCCCAAATGCTGCCAATAATACAGCTCAGGTTCTGGAAAAAAAAAAACAACAAAACAAAACACCAATGCGTGGAAACATAAATCACAGTGAAGGAGTTTGTGAAAAGAAGATCATCTCTACACCCAGTGATTAATTATTCCCAGAAGCACATTCAAAGAACTTTAACCCTCCAGTCAAGAGGAAAAAAAAAAAAAAAAAAAAACCGAGTTGCAAGGCTGATAAATATGAAATATCCGTGTAACAATGACAAATGTCATCACTGCCATACTTGGAAGCAGCGTCTTCATTCTTTGTTTGCCGTCTGTCAGAAGCACCGTGGTGTCTGCTGGATAATGAAGGTCTGATTCAATATATTTGTGACCTCCACGGCGTGTGATGTTCAGTCTGCAGATAGAACAGCGCAGCAGAAACCTCTCTTGAGAGAAGAGAAGCAATAGACCTGCGTGAGAGCACTTACGGCAGATTGGAGGAATCAAAGAAAGCAAGACAGCTTGAAATAATTGTGCTTTAAAGTAAAAATTACATACAAAAAATAACACAGAAGCCTCTCTGCGGTACTCAGAGCTTTATTCACTATATGAGGAGCATAGATTTGATTATGAGATTCTATTTTTACTGGTGAGACTTCGCAATTTTCATCAAGTAACTCAGACATGGTCAAACACACCAAAATGTGTTTCTAAGCAAGATTTGTGTGACAACAAATGACAAAATCTATGTTTTTTTACGTAAGTTTTTCTACGATCTAGTGAACTGAGGATGCAGCATTGCCTCTGACCCAATGACTGACGGGAAAGACTCCAGGCTTTCTCGGCCCCTGAATACACACAGAGAGAAAAGACTATCTAAATAATCTTTAGATTTATTTCTAAAGATTATTGTCTTTTCTCCAGTAACCGTTGTTGACTGTTAAAGCCAGCAGAAACAACGAGGAAACAGGATTAGTTTCAAGCTTAAAGGCAAGAAGAAGTAAATACTCTGTCAAAAACAAGTCACACGTCCACCTGGCAGATCATCCACCTGTCCAGCTTTCATAAAGAGCAGGAAGATGGTAAACTATGACCATCATGGGGGAATAAAATGCTTCGGTGTTGTGATTCTAACAGTAAAAATGGAGCACACCTGGTATTTTCTTGTAGCACCCCACTGCTCTGTCGCCTAGTAACCGGGATGAGAACTCCAACTCACTGATGGGGTGCTATTTGGGTTCGTAAAGTTCTGGTAGATACCACGCAGGTTTACCGATGTTGAGTAAATCATTACTCATCCAATCATCTTACACAACTTTGATGTAACATAAATAACTCCAGACAACCAGCTAACTGAACAGTTTCTTTTAATAAGAACTTGAAGAAATAAAGTTTTATCTCACAATGCCCCGAAATAATCAAAGAAACTTAAATAGAGCAAAGTTATTAGTTCACCACCGTAATGATTTCCCAAAATAAAATAAAGCCGATAGGGCACTTTTCTCTTCAGTCCCTTTTGTTTTCCTCACTTTAACTTGTTGTTTATTTCCCTTTTGTGTTCCTATCTTTAACTTTTTGAGTTTTAAGGAAAAACCACCTCAAAGTCTTACTACAAACAAAATTTAACTTTAGTCACCAACAGACCTCCATACATTTACCAAAAATTTACAGTTTTAAACACAAAATCACACATGGGCCCATACTCTCTCACACACACACACTCTCCGGTACCGGTTAGTTTCGTTGCAGGCCTGATGAAGCTAGGGTGCGATGCCGTGGCGTCACTCCTCTTCTCTCGATTTGAACCAGAAAGTAACTCAAACCTGTTCGCTCAGCCGTCGTCCTCACCGTCAAGGTTGCTTCGCGAGTCCAAATTTCTTTTGCAACTTTGCCACACAAGTTGCAGGACTACACCTCCGTCGCGCCGAAATCCGTGTCGCGGTGTTGCTAGGTTCCTCTCCACCTCGCTCCAGCCGCAGTCCTCCTTGGCTCAACCGCAGTTTTTCCTCCGTACTTTCTCCACAGAACACTTGGACCGGTATCCTACACACCGGGTGCATAATCACGGGTGCAGAACACACCCGAAAACAAAACACAGTTCTTTGTCCCACCTCAACGTCTGGAAACATTAACCGCGGTCTCCATTAACTTCCTCCTTCCTTTTTTTCTCCCGCGTTCCTCTCTCTTCTCCTTCCCATAATTCCCTTCTCCTGCGTCTTTTTTCTCTGTTGAGTTCACTTGTCCCTCGTTGACCTAAACTACCTTAGTAGATAAGAACTTCAATATTGATGATATAATTTCTCAAACAAAAATACACTTATGTATGTACACAAGTTACTTCCAGAAACTTTGGCTTTCTGCTTTTTCATTATTTTGCACGTTACAACAGTAACGTCTTCCCTAATTCATATAATCACTCGGATTAAAATGTACAAAACAATAATGCATGTTTCTCCTTATTCCCTTTTTACACAAAACCAACCTTGTAAATATTTTGTAAATATTAAAAGGCCTTAAGTGTATTGGTTTTTAACCAGGGGCTACATTCTGTACCTGGTCTTTCATTGTGCCTTGTTTATTAAGATATCAACATTTTTATTACTGATTTCTTACATTGTTTGCAAAGGGGGAAATATATTTACATAGTCAAAACAATGCTAAAAACTCTTTTCTTCTGCTTCATACTTCTCACAGTTAAAAAAATTAAGATTTTACACATGTAGGTTACTAGATGAATACATTACGTAAATGGACCATGGCTTTTGAATTTTTGTATTCAGTCCTAATGTTATTGTTTCCTCAGAGTGTTCCGAACATATTGAATACTTCAGGGTGTTTATGACCTTAACGTTTGCCTAATTTTAACCCTCTAGCACACCAAGCTTTCAAGAGACCGATCATAATTTCAGAACTTGCAAACAGGCTTTAAGTCAGTTTCAGCTCCTGAGTTGGTCATGAAATAATATGACTGCAGATACGATGAATACCACCAGGCAGCTTTTTCATTAGAATCTAATGCCATCCCTCACCAGGTCCTAACTGAGCCCATCGATTTTCTCCCACAGAGAGATTTATCACTCTGGTTTCTCAACCTTATCCTCCTTTTTCTGTAATATCTCTTCTTCCAATCCCCTCTGAAACTCAGCCTCCAGTCTGCTGATGCACACTCTTTCTTGTTGTTACGCCACAGTGAGGACCACGGACAAAAATAATCCAAATCACGCCCGATTTATGTTAACAATGTTTACACTGGTTTGGTTTAACCTATATACTCTCTTTGTGAAAGACAAATTAGCATTTTTTCCATCATTTGAAACTGATTTTTTTTTTATATATCACTTATGTGGATCTAAACCTTTGTACTGATTTTGAAGAAAAGAAACTGGTATAAGAATATTACTTCATTAGTTGGATATGAATTAAAATACAAAGAACTAACAGAGCCTTAAAAATTAAAGAAATTAGGTCATTCCACTGAGAGCGCTTAGTCATGCTTGGCCTTCACACCGTTTTTATTTTTTTTAACATGAATCCCAATTAGTGTGATTACCTGAAATTAAGTCCAATAATGACAGAGTTAGTCACAATGTGTACCGAGAGGTAAAACCTCAGTTTGAGACGCTTCTACCAAAGGGCCACATCACATCAGTGATGCAGATTATTAATGGAAGGCAAGAGCGAACAAAAGCTTGTGGCACAGCGGCCCCTGAAAATGAACATACTCGTTTTTATAAGTGCTGCACAATTTTGCTGTTACTGACGAGTGGGTGTCCTCTGTCTTTGCTCTGACCTTGATTTACAGGCACACTCAAAAAATATGACCACGTATGTTCTGGTGTGGCTTGTTTGTCAGATTAAAAGTGCCCTTTGAAAAAATCCTTTTTTGTGAAACGCACATTTCTGTATAAGGTATTTTTTAAAAACTAAGAATAAAACAAAACGAAATTTCTTCTATGATCACAATAAGCATTTAAAGGCTTGAAGACATCGCTAAGTTGCTAAATAACCTGTAATGTGTCTCACTTAGTGAATGTAATTCCTGGAGTAAAGGAACATTTCAGAAATATTCTACCTATTCGTAAAGGTGGACTAATTTTCTCTCAGGACAGTGAAGTGTCGTTTTTTGGGGGGTTTTTTTCAATCCCATTAGAACGACGGGATCTGATCCAACTTCTGGCAAATATCTTCACCTCGTGTTTTTAAGTAAGTCTTAAAACTGGAAAAGAAAATCTCATCTACACCTTGGGCCAGTCATGCTGCAATCAGTAATAAAATACATATGTGCAGTACTATCAGCATTGGCCAATGTCAGTCATTTTTTAACTTATCATGTTGTAAAATAAATATCCACCAATGTCATGAGCCAATTTTCCTCTTTGTTGCTGTTTGTATTTCAGGAGAGGATTGTGGTCAGGCTGTTTTTGGTTGGATGTGTGGCAGTGACAGCGATGCAGTGAAAGATTGTGGGATTTTTTTTTTTTTTTTAACAACTTTTAAATCCCCTGTCCTAATTTTTTGGAAAGTTGCTTCTATTAAATTAAGACGTCTCCATCTGAATTTAAAGTATTTATCATGTGGTGAATAAAATGTTGCATGATATGACTTGTTCTCTCTTTATATTTTGCACATCCCAAACTTTTTGGCATTGGTGTTGTACAGATATTAATCGTTTCTAATATTCTGCAAAAGCTACATTTTAAAATGCTTCTTTCCGTATTTTGACAACTTTAAATGGACGCGGTGCTTCATGGTTTCTTTAGAGGTTTTTTCTACTAAATCGGGTTCGGTGCTAAATTGGGACCAGTGGTTGCTTAGCGCCAATGTTTTCTGTTTTCACTGAAAAAGAAAATCCTATCTCTTCTATACCAGAGCAAAGTGCCACTTTAGTCAGCGGACTGCAGGTGGGTTAATGAAGACAAACATCCAATTAAGATCTCATGAACCTCATGTTTAAATCTCCTAAGATTGGTTCTGCTTTATGCTGCATAATTCAGGACACGGAAAGGTTAAAAACTCAGGTTGGCTGCTGCCTTCTCTGTTTTAAAGTATTCATTTTCTCTCTGGTTTTTCTCCGGTTACTGCGGATTCCTCCCAGAGGTGACAAACATGCACATTAGGAAGACTCTAAATTGTCTGCTTTGTCATCACATTATGTGTGTGTGCGTTTGTGTGTGACTGCCTGTGTCTGTGTTGTCCTTACAGATCGTCCACCTGTCCAGAACGCACCATCCTCTCACACTCTGAGCTCTGGAGACGGCAACCACTGGACTGGCTTGTCGCACCTTTTCACAACTGGTTTTGGTTCCAGTGCTGAGCAGAGGAAGGAAGATTCAGCATCTCGCTTGACTGCATCACATTGGGAAACCTGCATAAATTATTTAGATCATTCTGAAGCTTTCCTTCGTAGAAAAGAAAAGAGAGTAGAACCTGATGATTATTTGTTTCTTCCATTTCTGTTGTGTTACATTTCAGCAGTAACACAACAGACAAATAACCCATTAAAAAACCAATTCTTTAGAAAATATTGAAACAAAACTAAGTTTTTAAGTGCTGATTTAATGAAACCTTTCCTAGTCATTAGAAATCAAAACATGATTAACTCCTTGCATGGGGGATATTGATTGCTCTTTGTGTCTTCTGATAACCTCAAGACCAACAAAAACCCTTTGTAAATTAGATAAACTTTAAATAAAGCAAATTTTTCTTATTGTTTATAGACATACATTGAATATACTGCACATGCAGCGCTACTGTAAATATCTGCTTAAGTCAATGTTTAGGAAGTGATTCATAATGTTCAATTTATTAGAAAAAATAAAGTGCCAATGTTGAAAGCAGAGATGGGTGTTGCATCTTTTGACATTAGGTGGACACAGACTTTTCCTAACTTTTTAGTTTTTTGCCAGAGTTTTTAGAAGTAGTTATTGTTGAAATTTCTCATTTTTAAAGAAACATCATTTTCTTTCAGCTTTTTATTTTGAAATAAAGAATCACAAAACTTTAAAGAAGTTGTGTTCATTGTAAAGGTCCCCATTGTTGGTGTTCGTGCTAAAGATCTGTAAAAGTCGCTTAAAACGAAGTTCATGCTCAATTGTAGGGGGTAAAAAAAAAAAAAAAAAGAACTATCTCGTGTAAAAAAAGAAATTGTTTTTGCAAAATACAGCACTGGTAAAACCTGCAGCCCCCCTCTGCTGATGTTTCAGACTGCTGTAGGGCGCAGTGCCATTGCTCCAAACATGGTGCCAATCCTGCTGATTTAAACAGAGACTAAGATCCGGTCCCTGCAGGACAGACTGTCTCACCAGTCAGACGTGGACGGCCCGGGTCCCAACAGCAGCAGAAAACAAACAAGTGGACATAAACAGACGCACATAGATGCCTTATCTTTTGTCTGGTTCATGGCTGGAGGGTCTCTGCATTGGGTAATGATATCATACTCTCATTCGCTCCCCGAGTGTTGCCATGGTAACAGCATAAGCTAAACGTGTAATAGCCATTTTCTAAAAGTGAACCTGTTTATTAAAACATGAATTTCCAACTGAAATTATTTGCAGAAGGTGAGAGTAAGGAAGGATGAGGCGATTTTTGTGTCTGTGGTCGTGTGATTAGACAAACCCAAATGTTTAGCACCTGTTTTTGTGCTTGTATCTTTTTCACAACAGGCTGATGGAACTGCAGAAGACATGCTCACTCACACTAATCCAATTTTTAGCCACCATTTGTACCTTAGGATGTATTTTGAAAACACTGCATGTATACATTTCAGTCAAAACTTCGAATGACATCTTCATGTGATTAATGTTCATGACATTTTATGATACACCGTACATTTGGACAACGGTTTAAAACTCAGTTTCTGAGGGATTGTCCTTGTGTTGCATTCAGGGGTACTTAGATGACATTTAGATTATTTTTCAGGTAAACTGAACTGTGTTGTAGATCCTTACAACCACAAATGTGTTTTCTTCAAGTAGACCGGACAAAGAAAACGAGTGAAAGTGACGCAGCAACAATTACAGGCAGCCACTTTGACCACAATCCAGGTATGTGGTGTAAGGTACTTAAAACTGGATCTTGGTTCTAGGACTGACATAAAACCACGTTGCAGTTTCAAGTTTGAACGCCAGAGATTTGCTAATTGATATGCTGAGTTAGTGTGCTAACTGTGATGCTAACACCAATGCAGGCTAATACGCCACACCTCTCCAAATTTGCCACATTCAAAGACTGTAGGAAGATGTTCACTGAAGGAGGGTTTATTGCACCATGTGAGCAAAAGATTTGCTGAGATCAAAAATTCAAATAGTCAGGTTTTATCGCAAGGAAGCCATATTGGATGTCGAGGTTGAAATTGTGGAGAGACGCTCAACATTGTTTTTGAGTTAAGTCACTCTAAATATCACTGGGTTTTAAATATCTTCCAGCAAGGTGTCACTTATGAGAGGTGGTGATAATTTTCTCAAGTTTTACAAAACAAGGTCCTTTTTTTCATCAATGAAAAGCCTCAACCTCTCTTTGGTTTGCAAGCTTCAAAGCCCTGAAATGTTGAACCCTGAAATAAAATAAATAAAATGATTCTTGTTTTCCTTTGGTTTCTATTAATTATAAACCATCACTAGAAACACCTGAAAGAGACTTCTAATGTGTATATTATTGAGACTACAACTTTCAGTCTTGGCGAAAAGCACATTTTTTGAGCCTTTAATTTTATTTAAAAAAAAAAAACATTTTCATCAACCTGCACAGAAGAGTTGTTTCTAGCTTCCTTAATACCCCTTTGAGTTGTCTTGTGAAAATGATTTTAAAGCACTTTTATAATTATGAGGCTGACAAATAAAACAAAAACTTGCAAATGTGTTTTTTTGAATACTGATGCATTTCGACGTTGTCTAATGTTTCTAGATCTCTGTGTGCTGGAGCCAAATAAACGACATAAGTAAGACAGAGGGTCTGTATTCAAAATAAAAGTTGCTTATTATTTGAGCATTGGGGTTTTTCATATCATTGTAGTTTGTGTGTTCTAGTTGCTCTCTAGGTTATTAACTCTTCGGCTCATTTGCAATCAAAATTAAATTCCTTTTGAATGTCTTCTTGAAATTTAACAAGTTTAAGTCTCACTGTCGCCATGATGTTAATCCCTGATCCATCAGCCAAACTATTTACTCTTTCTTTGGTTTTCCAGCCTTAGAAATGAGGTTTTAGCTTTAGGAGAGAACTGAGCTGAGCTGCTTTACCCCCCTGCAGCATTCCCAGCGCTGTCCAAGCTTACACACTAAGTCAAAACTATTCCTCTTTATTACAGTCTGAAGCTCTTAAGACTCAGCTGGAGCTCAACAGTCTCTAAAGACTCAGGTACCTGCATTTTTACGCCCTTCTGCTGTTGCCTTTACTGCCGATATCGTCCCCATTCCTCACTGCTGATGCGATCGGATGAAAAACAGATCAGCTGACGGGGGAATGGAGCGGAAAAGCAGAGGCTGAAAAGAGAAAGGGGGAGAGAGGCTGAGGGAGAAAATTAGGGGAAAAATGAAAAAGGAATTACAATGGATAGGAAAGCAGACAGTCCCTGCCGTTTTGTGAGAGAGAGAAAAGGAGTGGGTGGACGGGTTTAGAAGGTGATGGGCTGAGGGTGGAGGAGAGAGGGCAAAGTCTCATCATGCCCTCATTCCCAATTTTATTACCCATTTTATTCATCCGAGCTGATTCAAAACTCCCCCCCCCTGGCCTCAAATATATTCACCATCTCCACCAAGTGTTCACTCTGATACCTAAAAAGTTAAAAAGGTATGACACTTGTCGGCATCGGAGCAATCAAGGGGCCAGTATTTACATTGTTATGGCTCTTTCCATTAAGAAGGATGGGGATGGAGTTTCTCTACTCTCCATTACCTTTCTAATTATAGCTCATGATGATACCAGATGATGGAGGAGAGCAGGGGGGAAACCTTGTTATCTATAAAAGCCTAATGCCGGTTTGGAGCAGCAGCCGCCAAACGTGAAGATGAGAGCAAAAAAGTGGCGGTCGTTTGTGAACGTATTTAGCAAATTTGGTTTCAAAAGTGCTGCATGTAACTAGAAGCATTTATAAAAATCTAAATCAGAAGTGTTTACGTGGGTCTATGTTTCAGTTTATATTCAGATTTTTAGGACCGTCACCTATAGCTGAGAAACTATAAATGTTAAAGTTGATCTCTAGAAATAAAAAGTGTAATTGGAATAAGCTTCTTCTTTTTTTTTTTAGCACCGACACCATTAACCATAAAATGTACATTAGGAACAAGCTAAGTGCCATAAATCTAGATTTGACCATTTAATAGCAGCTTAAATAAACAACGAGGGGGAAAAACACAAATTTAAACAGTAGAGTGCATCACCATGGAAAACATTCACCATCCTAATAGTCGGCATTTGCATCCAAACAACCCTTTTATTTATCGTTTGGTATCAGTCGCGATGACTTTCTGAAGGTGTTGCTTCAATATGTCCACATCAGTATTTTCCTCATGATGTCATTTAATTTGTGAAGTACATTTATCCTGTGGAAAAAATAACCCAACCAACCAAACAAACAAAAATAAAACATATCAAAACTCTGTCCTTCCGCTCTTACTTCAGGATGGTGTTCTCAATCTTGTACGCTTCTGCCCGTTTTCCTTCAAATGTCGCAGTAACATTTATAACCACAAGCTCCAATTTAGTTTCATCAAACTACAGGACATGTCTCCGCAACATAAGGTCCCTGAGAGCATTTGAAAAAATGTGTTTTGAGTAATGGCTTCCTCCTCTATGAATAGCCAGTCAGTTCATGTCGGTACAAGGACTCTCTCTATCCAGCCCACATCTTAACAAGCTCTGTTGCTTCTGTTCTGGGGTCAAAACACCCGCACCTCACCAAAACACGTCCACAGAACTTATCATTTCCCTGATGGCTGGAGATTTTACTGATGTTTACACTTGAGTTTTTGATGTTTGAACAGTTAAATGGCCGAATCAAGCATTTTTCACACACAAACTACCATCTTATAGCACGATAAAGAAACCATGTTGTCTCCTTTTGTTTTGAAAAATGCTGTACATATAAAAGCATGACTTAAAATACATTTGGCTTCATAATTACACGCGTTGAATTCGGGCCTGTGTCGCTTTAAAACCTCCTGGCCTTTCTGAAACTCCGCCTTCAGGAAGTCATCAGAACATGGCTCCTCCATCAAAACCCTTCAACATGTTTTTACATTGCTAAATGAAGTAGTTCAGATAATTAATTCAGTTGTTGCATTTCCTCTGCAGCTCTTACACGGCGTTTGGTCCCACCAAGAGATTTGAGCAGCCATGGGAGATTAAAGTATTTCCCAAACATGCATGAAAGAATCAAAGCAACACTCCATGTATTTTTTGTTTTATGAAGAAATAGCATAATAACATGATATGAAGCTCAAAAAAAACAATTTTACATTATATTGCCCCTTCGAGGCACCCAGAAAATCACGCCAAGGGGTTAACCATGAATAGTAATATTTGTGTGTTCAACCTTAAGTTGATGACAGTAACATGAAATTTCTTAAGATATACTCTTTCCATTGACCAATCAGAAATTGGTCAATGGAAAATGTGTATTTTTAGACAGTTTACATAAATACCTGGTTTTAACTGCAATGTGCTCATTAAAGGCCGGTTTCTTCTAAATCATACTTCCATGTTCTCTCTTATTTAAACTGTCAGAGGCACATTTTAATTAACTGCACATGACCCTGGCCTCTGGTTGGCAAATTGTGACACCCTGGATCCTTTTTATTTAATGAAATGTTGGGTAATGAGGCTCACGTCATGTTTGTGTGCTGCCTTATGCCTAAATAGCCTGTTTAGTGTTTGAGGGGCTACAGTTGTCAGACTTCCTGAGACGCTGATTCTCTGTGCAGAGTCAGTGAAAATCCCAGCCCCGAGCCCTGCGCCACGGTGAGACCAAAAAAAAAAAAAAGACTGATGAAGGCTCCATCAGAGAGACACTGTGCGGCGAAATCTAATCCCTGAAATCCAGGGGAAAACCAGAGCGGTGGAAGATCTGAGTCTACCTCTGCATGTGACTGAGGGTTACTGAGTTTGGCTGGCAGCAGCATCCGGCGGGCTCCTCTGTTTCACGTCTTGCTTCATATTCATAAGGAACCTCCGTGGACCAATTAAGTAGATATCATGACTGTGACTGGATCACTGGCTTTTCACGTGACAACATATCAGAACCCATTCCTGTGTGAAATAAATTTCTCAGGATGAAATTAAAGTTGCATTGGCGCATATTTACCTGGAGCTCGCATCAGGTTTCTGTTTGATTAAAGCTGCAAAAACAATTACTTCTGCGAGGCGTCGACAAGTGCCTTCTTTTTCCAGCTTTCACGATACTTCTGCTGCACACCCGACGAGCTTTAGTGATGTCAGCACCCTGCAATCGCCGAAGAGGTCAGGAGTCGGAAAAGTCGCGGATGAAGGGCCTCGGCGGGGGATAAACTCTTCTCTACAGGGATCCTTCCACTGTTTAGCAGAACAACGCTCGCGTAGATGTGAGTCATCGTTCTCACACACAGATGCTGGAGAAAAGAGTTGGTGGTGAGGGAGAAACGTTCAAATGCCACGGGTTAACGCTGTTCATCAGGATATTTCACAAATCACCCGAGAACAATAACCAGGCAATATTCATTTGCTCGAGATTTCCTCTATGAATAAACAACTTCGGATTTACCACACAACGTCATTGTTTGCAAAACTAAGTGAGCATGCAGAGGCGTCAAGACAAAAATAGTGATTAAGGATCTTGCGTTTGCTCACACAGTCCTCTTTCTCCACAACCGTAGCTCCTCTAATGCTTTGAGCTCTGTCTGCATTCAGAAATGCAATTAGCGTAAAGTGTAACAAGGTATTTAAAAAAAGAGCGTGCTTCACTTTTTCTAATCATTAAGTTCCTTGATTGAACTGTTTATTCAGCAAATGCCACGTTACTGGATTTTTTTTTTTCTGCGCTCTTTTATTTGTAGCAAAGCTCAAAGCTTTCTTCTCATCTCTTTTCCACAACTCTTTTCTCACCTCCGCTCATTAAATAAAATGATTACTGAAGTCCCCTGGATAGCCACTAATTTGTCACTCCATCTGAACGCCTAAACATGAAAAAATGTCTGCCGCATTTTTTTTCTCTGCCGCAAATTTACATCCATTTGTGGTACTCCATGTCCTCTGCATGCACTCTTGTGCGTCATACTCTGTCTGAAAATTCACTTAGGCTCCAGGATCAACACAATATATCTCATTTGTTTTGCTCTTATGCGAACACAGACAAATGAGAAGTTGCGGTCTTGAAAGGTGGTAAACAACAGTGAGTGCCTCAAAGATTTAAGGCAGTCCTGAAGTGAGCGATCTTACACATCTTCAACTTTTAAACACTGTTATGTTTCAGTTATTACAGTTATTGCGTCTGACTCTACTGATCTTAATAATAATACTGTATGTATTCGCTAACTAGGACTGATCACTAATGATCTTCACAATGTTGCCAATTATGCAGATGACGCTCTGCTTTGCTGCTTCTTCAAAGACTCGGAGCTCTTCAAACTCTGAATCGCTTCAGTGCCTAAAAGAAATTACAAATCGGCTAAGAAACAACTAAACCAAACAAGGTCTCTCATAAAAACTTCACAGTTTTACTAATGTTTTCAGTTTTTTCTCCATTTCATACACACGCTCATTAATTCAGTGCTTCATATTGTACAAACCAACCTTTTTTCCTCTGTTGGAAATGGACGACTTTCATCGTATCTACCTGCGTTGTCGTGGCAGGAAGCAGAAAGGACAGACTCGTTTGTTGACCTGTTGCTCTCTGTAACTATGGAAACTACCTCCTGCCATGTTGGTTTGGTATGAGACCCTCAAAAAGGCAGTGAATACTGACACCACAGAGAAGTTTGGACAAAATTGATGGATTCATATTATTGAATGGTTCTTGCAGGTACAGAGAAGGACAGGTGAATGTTGTTGGGATGAGTTGGAAATTGTGGATGTTTGAACAGGCAGGTGAGGGGCTACAGATGGTTGTGGTGAGATCCTCTCAACATGAACCAGAGGCGCAGTAAGGAGATTCACGCAGAGAGACCTGAGGCAACGCAGTGAACTCTTCAGGAGAACAACAGAAAGGTAAGAACAGAAAAAGGGGTGAGAAAGTCAGAAGAGAGCGTTGCGAGGAGGAGGAGGACGATACCTGCTTCAAATCAGACAGAAATGGTGTCAATCAACTCAACTACGTTTGTGCAGCAAAACGTTTTGTTTGTGCTGCTTTGAAGATATTAATGAAAGTTTGAAGGTCAACCAGCCCCACAACCCCCCCCCCCCACTTTTACAAGATCAAAATGACCTTTAAAATTTCAAATCAAAACAAAAATGGTGTCAAAGTTGATCGATAACTCAACTATGTTTGATTTGAAGAAGGGGGCCGGTTGACCTTTCATGACCTCTGTAAACATTTCTGATGATAATGGCACAAGTGAAAATCTTTTGCTGCACAAAACGTTTGACACCATTTTTGTTGTGATCGGAGGAGGACGGTGGCCAACTTCACAAAAAGAAACGATAAAACAACCAAACACCAATTTGCTTATTACTTCCTTTCTTCTGAGTGATGAGTTTATATTCAGTCATATTTTTATAACATGTTACAGTAGATTTTGTTCCATCAAACCTGCTAAAAAGCAGCAGGTTTTTCGCAGCACTGGGATCAGAAAATGGTGATTTTCTGAAGTCTGAGCGTCACCAGCCCTGACAATAAGAGTGACTATTATAACACATCCATCTTGCAGTAAAAATATCATTACCTTATGCTAAATGTCAAAAATTATTGTAAATTATGTATCTGTGCACCTGTTTATCTGAGTATTTGCAGGTCAAGGTCTCTCGTCTATAAAATCTCGGCCTTATCACAGTTCTCATCCAAGCGAAGAGGAAAGGTCAGGATCATCTTCCTCATTTAATCAAACAGCCATTAGCGAGCGTTATGTAAATTGGGAATCCAGCTCTGTGTGAACACTGATACATATAGTCTGCAGGCCCTCTGTTAGAGTGCTTTAAAATTCAGGCACATGTGCGGCGATCGTTCGTCTCTGTGGGGCTCAGTTGCGGTGAACTTTCTCCAGAAGTAATTACACCCTTATATTCATCTATCTCTGTAATTATACCCTTAGCAGCCATCCTGCTCTGTACCACTGAGCAGAGAAGCAATAAATTAGTGAATCAAATGTTTTCAGTTCCCCGGTGAAGCAGGGATCATTAATTTCATTTCATTTTTTTTTTTTTCAGGAACCACAGATGAAAACAATGCGGGTTTATAGGCAGCTGTGAGCTCACAACAGATTTCACTGATAGCACATGCAGCAGTCTTTGTTTCTAAGGATCAGATGAACTTCTGGAGGGGCCTAAAATTTTTGTTGCACTTTCCTTATATTGCCAAACACACACACCAAAAAAATTTAAATCATAATTTTCTAGCCATCGATGAGAAATCTTCCATATTGCGTCTTCTACAAGACATTCAGAACCACTTCCAGTTCAGGACCGATGATCCGGAAAATATAATTTTACAAAGTGGGAGTTTATATCTTACATTTATTACTTCTGTGAACTTTACCTCTTTGCTGTACGTTCAACACTGCGGTGTCTGATATTCACGTCCTTTGATTTAAAAAAATAAATAAAAATTTATGATCGCTGTAGAACAAGTCTCAGTGTATTTCCTTGGGACTTTGTATCATAGAGCAACACTAGGTATCACATAATTGGGAAGTTAACTTGCCTTAAGGAACATAGCATTACATAACTCTGAAAGCACCAAGACGCAATCATCCAGACTGACAGGCCAAGCAAGAAGAAGAGCATCAATCAGAGATGAAGCCATGACAACGCCACAGGAGCTGCAGAAAGCCGTAGCAGAGCCTGCTGCTGACAGGACAATTATGAATCTAACATCTCCTTGAACTGTCAAAGAGAAAAATGATATATAATTTTTATGTATTAAGATAAGCAACAGTCATTGTCACTGAGCCAACAAAAGCCTGGAAACAGTTTAATCGCTCTGGGAGGAACAGAATGGAGCAAAGTCACCATGTTGACTAAAATTACATCTGTGTGCTGTTTACAACATGCTTCTGCAAAGTTTAAACACCATTTTTATGTTCTTCTTACTGTAATTGTAAAACTTATGCTGTCTCAAAGATACTTTACCTCCAGCTTTTGCGACAGAAAAAGAAAAATAAGGAACATATAATTATATTAGTAAACTAAACAACGATTCATATCGACAGAATGCAAAATATGGCTAAAAGAGTGCAAAGCAACATGTCTTTTTATGTGACTGAAGATATTTCATAATATGCTTCAAAACTGCTGGACAATATGTTTACAATAATTGCAGCTTTCAGAATTGCATGTGTTGAGTCACAGAGCCATGAAATTGGATTCAAATTAAAAACCATGGTGATAAATTGCCAATTAATTCAATTAACTTATAACTCAGAATTTGATTAAAAATGGCCGCAAATATTTACTTCATTATTTGTTTCTATTTGTCTGATTTATCATTTGTAGCACAAAGTTCAACATGTCTGTAGCTAACAAATAAGTGTAATATTATTACCGTAAAATTGCACTATACTTTCGTTTTTATCAAAGTCTTGTGCTAAATAAGAGTTTTTATAGAAGTAAATATTTGCCAGCAAGGCTTTCAGCAAAGGGAATCGAAAATGCACTAAATACAAAACATTTGACAACAGAAAGGACAAACAACGAAGGATTAACTAAAATCCCCTCTAATGTATTTTTACTGCATATTCCACAATAAATGTTCTATAAATGCACTTAGTCAGATACAACATCTCCTCAAGAGCTACGTTGCTATGCAGGTGTTTGATTCAGACACACAGTTTGCAGAGTAATTCCACTTTTTTCTAAATTTTAAGACCTGAAACAAATTTGACATTTGTTGAAAAATCTAGCATAAACTAGTTATCAGTTTAAAAACATGTTTTTTTTATTGATATATTAAGTGTTTTTAACACTTTTGTTTTTAGGCATGCTTCTTCTTCAGTAGGTTTTTTGCATCATTTCTTTTCAAAAGATCAAAATCTACTGTTCCAAAGCTTTATTTTTGGCCTTTGACGTTTTCTGTTCTGAGTCAGAACACATCACGATAGATAACTTAACAACATGAATACGTTGTTAATTATCTCGCTAATTATCCATTTTCTGAACTACCTTTCTTAGCAGACAGCCCACACAGATTCTGTGATAATTTGAGTCGTCTGCGCATAGAAACAGGTTCATTGTTCTGTTTTTCTCAATCAAATCTCAACGCAGAGAATGGTTATGAAGACAGATGGGGGGGGAGGGGGGGCACAACGGGTGGAAACATAATCAGGTAAAAAATGGGGGGGGGGGGAGAAACTAAAGGGAGGGCTGGAAGGACAGAGAGTGCCAGAATAAGAAATGATTGGCATAAAATTCAGCTGCCGCGCCGCCTGGGCCCAATTAGGACGCCATTATGGAATCACTATAATAACGCATCATTTAGCACGCTGTATTTCTGCTCCATCTAGTGAAGTCTCACCATCGCAGAGCGCCATTATTTTAACTTCCTCCTTCGGCGGTGGACCTAGACAAAGAGTGGGAGAACAAAAGCTGTGTGTGGGTGATACTGATTATGCTGCAGGCTGACCTGAAGCGAAGACTGGCTGCTTTACCTCCTGCATGGAGAGAAAGTTCAGTTCTTTCCCCTTTGCTTATCTGCACCCCTGTTAGTCCTTATAGCATATGTCACAAAGCTATAGGGCAAAGCAGAGATTTGACATTTAAGAAATAAGACCATCAGATGCACCCAATGGTAAAAACAAATAAATAAATAAATAAATAAATAAATACAATTCTTCATTTTACTGTATTTCAGAGATAATTACGCTACACTTCCATAATCAACAGGTGGAGTTTTTGCTTTGTTGTTTCTTTTTTAATTTGGGGCTTCTTTTTTTTTTTGCTTATCTATTTGGAAGACGCCACTTGATCACATTTTTACTCGAAAAATAACTTCAACAAAAGAGAATTGAACAGCTGCTAAAACATTTGCTTGCCTGTAGCGTCTGTTTCTTTCAGCGTCGTAATGTTGTGTTTTGATCACCTTTGGTTTACTTTAATAAACCAAAAGTGATCTTTACTTCAATCATGACTCTCTTAGTTGTTGTTTTCGTCCCTGTTGCTCTTTATTTCTGTTTATTGCAAAGTTTATTTAGGTATTAATTTCTCCATCTTTCAAAAGATAAAAAATGAAAAAGTGATAGACCAGCTTTGTTCTCAGGGGCTAATAGGAGTGAAAACAATTTAGCATTTCAAGGAAAAAAGGAAGCAAAGAAGATTTCAAAATCTGTAATTCAGCCCACCACCAGAACAGCTGGTTCTCATTAAAAATTAAAGCCCTCAGCTCTGCCTGCACACAACGATCACGGCGTGCATTTAGGAGGCTTGAATCATCTCCTTTAATTTCTGCTGCGTGCGGACTTAGAGCCTTGTCTCAGCACAATAATGTGATGCTCAGGCAGATTGTTACCCTGGGATGTGAAGTTTGTGCTGCTGGGGCAATCTTCGCCTCCCAGGCGGCACAATGTGCTGGCAGAAACATCAGCCGCCGCGCAGAGACGCCATCTGTCTCTGCACTCATTACTCCCCTCAGAAAGGAAGCGCAGGCCTCCTGCAAACTCCCAGCAGTTTAGCTGATAAATAAGCGGTCACAAAACTTGGAAGGGCCGCACAAGTAACACAAAGCGGACAAGAAACTGACTCACAGGCTGATTCATGGGGCTTTTACCACTTCGATTCGTTCTAATGTTGGTAGCCTGGACGCTGCTCACAGTGGCCAACCTCTGAGTCGGATCATTTGTTATTTCTGGACGTCTTGTCGTGATCAAGCGAGGGCTCTTAGCGTATGGTAGGTAAAACGCGCCAAAACAATTACACTTTGCTAGTACGTGGCTCAAAAGTAGTTTCCTGACTAATGTGAGCAATAAAAAGATTATAAATGCTAAATTTGTTTGTGCAGTTTCTTCTTTTGTGACGCAGTGTCATTAACAGCAACTCTATGAGTCTCGTACTCAGTGAGAGAAAGTTTCAAGTCAAACAATTTATTAAATAACCTGAGCTCCAACTGACAGACACGTTTTGTTTCTCAATTTAATGGCCCGGTATGGAAATTACAAATGATCCTCTAGTTTCTTTGCAGGCGATAAACATCTAGAGTAAATCAATTCTGTCTGGAAAGCAGGGGAATGCGTGTCCATCTCTGTTATCCCTGCGATGCAAGCAAGGTTTTTTTCTGACGCTTCCCGCTGCCGAGTTTGACATTTTCACCAGGAATTTTAAATCTACAAATCTCTGTGAGCAGAGGAAATCGTGAAATAATGGGAAATCTCTATTTAAATACATTTGAACTGCATCCAGCTCTTGTGCAATCTGGAGTTGGGTGTGCTTCTAAACGTAGGAGTCCCCAATTGGTAATTAAGTGACCGTAGTAAATACAAACTTTTAAACTTAAATAAAAAAATATATATTTAAAAAAAATCACTCTTTCAGCCCGTCCTATTGTTCCAACGACATTAAACAGGAATTAGTTCTTCTGACTAGAAGTCCGAAAGTGAGGGAAAAAGTTTGTTACAGAACGAAGGAGCAACATTAGAGAGAAAAAGGGTTCTTTGAACTGATGGTATATGTTCACTAATCTGCAACGAGCACGAACGATGCACCAACTCCAACATGCAGCACGCTGAAGAGAAAACAAACACGCGTTGCCAATGGCAGAGGGAAACTCTCGCTGCTTGCGAGGAGCTGCATGACCACCGAATCAAACTCCCTCTGCGCCAACGATACAAAACGCCTGAACTGAGTGCTTCGGAGGCTGGTAATAAAAGAATTTAAGCTCAATCAGCTACTAGAAAAGAACATCAGCTAAAAGCCCCACGGCAGAAGCCTAATTGCTCTAATCACTATAAATGAGCATAAAGCAACATATCCAGAAAGAGGATGCAAACCGTCTGTGTGAGTGCAAAGTTATGAGTAATTGCAGGCTTCAGAGGCAATTAGGTTATACGTATACTGAAAACCATTGAGGTGAATATAAAAATGTGTATCTATTGACTTTTTTTGTTGTTGTTGTTGTTCTTATTTATGCAAATAAAGAATTTGCACACAGAGGTGCCGTCGTTGGTGTGTGAAGAGTCAAGCCTCAGCCTTCCCTGCATTAAGAGTGTTCTCTCAAAAGGTGTTACTCTCTCCTCAGGCTGTAATTGTCCAGCACAGACGGGCGAAAAATCACAGCTGAAGGAGTTCTCTCTGAGAGCAGGTGTTATCTGCATTTTCTCCATGCACCGCTGAATGCCGTAATTACTTCTATTGCATTTCGGGAGCCTGCTCAGGACTCACACAGAGGAGAGCTGCCACTTCCCCCCTCAACAGCTTCCCCTCCTGATCTCTCACAGAGTGCATCAAGCAGGCAAATTGCATGGTTTTTTTTTTTCATTTCACATGTGCTTAAAAAAATTATTTAAAAAAAATCTAAGCATGTGTTTTATGAGTCTTTCTGTCACCTCTGCACAGCCAATGAACTCAGCACCGCAGCTCATGTCTCTAGGCAGGCTGGTATTCACAGCCTCCCTCTCACGATCACATGGTATGATAATTAATCAGTGGGGACTGCTTGACAGGGCCAATTTGTATCCATGAGAAGCTGAAAACTCAAGCTTTGGATTTCAAGTGTCGTGCAATAAACGGATTAAGCCCTTTTTTTTTTTTTTTTTTTTGCTGGAGTAATAAGCTGCAATAATTTAATAGCTCCTGGAAGATTAAACACATTTTACAAAAAGGAATGCATGGGTAATAACCCAGAGGATGCACAAGATATTTTCATTTTAGGGACACAAAGTAGTGACAGTAGTCAAAAACCAGGCCAAACCTACAGTCTCCAAAATGCAAATGAGGATTAATAAAAGCTCAGAATGTGCATCGATAGCAATAACGGGGGAAAAAAGAGATTTTATTTACGGAGTTTTATATTTTAATGGGTTATTGTGGAAACCAGAGTGCTGTTTAAAGTACTTGGACAGCAGACGTCTTAATAAAGCTGGTCATTCAATCGTTTGTTGCTTCTTGAAAAGATGTCCTGTAATGAAATAAGTTTTGAAATGATGAGTACAGTGTGATATTTGACAGCGTACGTTTCATCCGTTTTGTCACATTGACATGTTTTAGACCATCACATGCATTTAGATGACATGAGTAAGTACAAAAAGAAAACACGAACTAAACAGCCAGTTTAATATCCAAATACCTTCGTTAAGACAGCATTCTTCCTCATTCTGAAATCCCTAATTAAGGATGATTGACTTTATCTTTTGGAAAGCCAGGCTGAGTTCAACTGGATTTAATTTCCCTTGCGACATGCTGGCCTGATTGCGGCCCGTACCGCAAAAACAAAACACATTTTGCGTAATTAGAACTTGACGCACAGCATGAAGCAGGTTAAAAAAAAAAAAAAAAAAAACCCAAGAAGAAAAAAAAAACATCATAACGCAATCCAACACAAATAGAAGAAGATATGAAGAGCAAGTTATTGGCGTCTGTCATCTTAGAAAAGATCACAAAGCCACTTCTGGTGTGTTGGGATTCCAGCTGGAAGAATATAGAATGTTTCAGGTTTATGGATGATATGTGATATTTGTCTGATATATTAGGAATATATTTTTCACGCCGTTGGTTCGAACGTTGTGATTCTTGTGCAGAGGGATTTTATTTTCCTCTGTTCAAATGCTGCTACTTGCGGCGCCGTGGTTAAGATCCAGTTCAGCCAGCTCCAGATAACAAGTGACTTGGTTTCCCTTCCTCACCAAAGTCAAAGCGCGCGTTCACTTCAACCGCTTCCATCTGCATCTGTTTTTGCAGTGATCTACTTAAGAAAAAAATAAATAAAATAAACATTTCACAGAGTAAGCTGCACGGCACGAACGCCCCTCTGCTGCTGCTTTTAAAGCCCCTATATGCACCTAAATCTGCGCTCTGAGCCAGACCAGACAATGTGTCTCCCTCAGGGACAGGAGTGGGCCGGAGAGACAGAACCGCTCCATTTACAAGCACCAAGCTGTTGACCTGATGTGGATCTCCAATGTTTCCAGCATCTCCCCCTCGGCCACAGAGAAATGTGCTTGTACTTTTCCATTTCATTTGGTGTCAGCGGTCAGGCACGATAATGGGTACACGCTGCAGCTCGCCGAGGGTCCCGCTGACTCTGAATAGAAACTTTTTTTTTTAGGAACATTGCGGTGGAGATGTTTTAGTTTCGAATACGGGGGAGGAGGAGGATTTGGGATGCTTTCTGTGGAAGCATGGCTGGTGGTAATGGACCATGTTAAACACTGGGGAGATGCCTCACTGCTTCTGACTTGGTTTCCATTAGTTGGAAGTGATCGGAGGGCGACTCGCAGAGAGACAAAGACACTAAAGACGCTGAAGGCCTTTACGACCATCACAGCAGTGAGCGGTTAGTTGTTGCTAAAGTTGTGTTTTCCTCTTGGTTTCTGGTGCTTTTTGTCTTTTATGCACATTTTCCCCCCTCCCCACCGCTGAATATTTTACCTTTCGACAAATTAAGTGTTCGATAACTCCAGTGTTTTATTGAGTATCATTTGTCTTTTCATTGTGATGAACTTTGTGTTCTTCCAGAAATACACAGATTCAACTTTTATCTCAGCATTTCTGTATCTTTTCAACGTCACATCTCACTGATGCCTTTATTTACGCAACTGATATGCAGCTTCTCTTTAACTCTAAACTCAAGCTGAAATATTTTCATCCAACATTTGGTTCCCTTTGAAGATTTAATTAGGTTTTTGTTGTAAATATCCTTTTTCAGTTTTTTGCCTTAATTTTTTCTATAAGAATAAGTTGGGGGGTTTTTTTATATCTGGTTTTGCTTCCAGACTTTGTTTGAATTCAAGTTAATTGATTTTTTCTTTTTCCTCAAAGCAATTAAATTATTTACTGTACAATAATACTAATAATGGGTTAAAATATTAAAGTCTTAAAACGACCATGACCTTATCTGGACCAGAACAGGACCGTCTCAAGCTTATTGTAGTTTCTCATGTTGGGAAGCTTTAAAGCTGTTATAGGAGGAAAATACGAGGAAGGTTTTCCTTTGACGTTGCAAGAACTGTTCAATATTTGCTTTTAATGCTGTTTCATTTCAAAACATCTCGTCACCACTGTAAAGTTGCCAGACACAGTTTGGCTTCATAGAAATCAGGCAAAAAGCTTTTTGAGTGTTTTTGGTTTCAGCTCTCAAACTGACCTGTTATTGACAGATGTTACCTATAGTTCATTAAAAAACTTTATAGGGCTGTAAATACAATATAACCTCGGTGGAGTGTCATTAACTGAGTGCTGTTCTGCTCCCTGACATATCCACTCCAAATGAAACGATGTCAAAACAAACGAAGGGAGCAGAATAGGACAGATATGACATTATTAGGTCTGTTTGTGCTCATTGCTTCTTGTTTCACCTCGACTTCCACACAATTTGTCTCAAACACGGACAGGTTCAAGACTAAATCCTCCCTGAGGCAAAAACACCTATATTGTGCGCTCCTTTTTCCTGCCAATTCCTGATCGTATGGCGGTGATAAGATATTTTTATGTTCCCATTTGTGTGCGCACCTGATCCTATATCATCCCATGTACTACCAGATGAGAAGTAGATCAGGCCCAGCAACTCTGCTAGATTTTGTTTTTATTTCAAGCAAAAAAAGCAGCATTCAACAGGTAATTGGAAAGAGCAGGCAATGATGAAAGTAGAAAATTTTAAACCCTTCCCAGGACGCAATGTTTGCCCATTCAAATACTTCAGCCGCCTTGTTGTTTGTTAGAGATAATTAGCGAACAAACTGCATCTTGAAGAGCCAGACCAGCATGCAAAAAGACAGCAGCGTGAGAGTCTATTTATCTTTCTATTTATCATGCCGATAGATACGGTGAAATGCTTGAAAGGGAGAAAATATGGAAAAGTTCAAGTGGAATAAACGGTTAACACACACACACACACAAAAAAAAAACAAAAAAACACCAGCAATGTGTCCAACTTTAGAGCTGGTCTTCAAACACAGTGAGTGTTTCTCTCTTTCAAAATCATAAAAAAAAGGTACAAGTTGACAACGACGTTGCCAGTGATTGCAGCGACGTTTTATTGAAAGTATCTCCAACCCATTAACACACACACACAGAGAGAACAGCTGTCAGTTGTCGTAACATCACAGTGTGAACATAATTAACCACACAGATCAGAAACACAACATCAACTACTACACAACTGGTCTACGTTTAAAGAAAAGTTAACGATCAAGAGTCAAGTATCGGATTGGCACTTTTTCAGCTTCATCTGTCAGAGCAAACGTCTCGAGACAGGAGGGGGGAAGAAAAGACATCACCACATTTACATTTTCATTGAAAACAAAATGTCAACAAGCCAAAAGGAAACAAAGTCACCGTCAGTATAACACACATACACGGACATTGATGGGTTTCTTATTTAAACTGCCATCAGCAGAGCCTCTTTGCCCTTTATCTCAATTAGAAATCTGTCGAATGGACGGATTTGAACCACAGCAGCAGGGTGGCCATTAGGGAAAGTTAACGCTGATAACTCCTCTGTAGATTCGGGTTTGAGTTTAAAGCAGATAAATGTTCTCCAGTTTCCTTAACACAAATTTCTTTGGTGCTTAAAATCAGCAGAATATGCAAACCAAACAACACCGAATAATTAAAAAAGGCAGCAAAGTTGAAGAAGGGCCTCAGACAGAAGAGCTGTGAACTCTGCAGAGTGATGGGGAACTGAGTGGAGAACTAACATGTGGTTCTTCAGGTTTATTTCAGCACCACCCTTCAACAACTTTATCACTGACTCGTGACTCAAAACCTCCGTGTTGTACAGTCGTGCTGTACAGCAGCCTTCAGGTACAACGAACACTGGTTCAGAAAACAGGGACTAAAAAGCGGCAGAGCACTACTGTACAGCTTTAAAAGAAACACTCCATCAAACAGTCAGCAAATCACAGCTATCATGTGCATCACTATAGGAATCACTTTGTGACTGAAGCAAAGTTTTACCTCGATATACAAAAGCACGATTTCATTTTTATTTCATTTTTTTTTATTCATTTTTTTTTTTTTTTTTTAAAGAAGTGCTAAAATTGAGCCACATCTGAGGAAGTTCAGCCATGCCAGAAGACACCTCAGAGACACAGTTTGGGTTTTTACCGGGAGCTTGAATCCAAAGTAACAGCAAGACCACGAAGCAGCTCGACGGCAAGAAGGCGGCGGAGATTACAGCACGTCACCAAATCCACACCATGAGAGGACGAGAGGACGGCCCACAGCGAGGCGACACGGAGCACAGCAGCGGGGGAGCCGCAGGTGGGGAAGGCGTCACTCGTTTCCTCTCTCTCTCTCTCTCCTCTCTCTGTCTATGTCTCTCTTGTCTCTCTCCTGTCGTAACTCGGAGCGCAGAGTCTCGGTGTTTTCCGTGACGTTTTCTCTCGCTAAAGCTGAGACTCGTCGGCGCGCGCTCGCCGGCGCATCCATCAAGTCGCTCGACAAAAACGTAACTCCTGTTTACAAGGAGATGAACACAGAGCGAATCCAGCGAATCCAAAGGCATTTTACCCAAAAAATAAAAATATAAAATACCCCACTTCATACAGAGAAAGTGCACAACTCTGGATAAAACCACGCGGCTCGTTCATTCTCACCGTCTCTCTTTCTCTCTCTCACACACAGTAAGGCTTTAGGGTTTCAGAAAACTTTGAACATGTCATGCAAGCACCGGTGACGTGTTGACGCCATGCTGCTGGTACGCGCTGACGCTCTAATCTCACATATTTAATAAAGTAACACATTTACATGCACACCGCTAATACAGAGGCACTACGGCTAAAGACCGGTTGCATACGTCCACGACTGACTTTTTAATAATAAAAAAAATAAATAAAAAATCAAGAATTTACAGGGTTTAATGAGTTTAATGAGCTTGTCCTTTGTCCTCCTGCCACCAACGTCACTCAAAATGGGCTTAAAGTTTCACCGAACGTGTGTTCATTTAATAAGTTTGATTAAAGTGGAGAGAAATTGAGCATTTCAGGGCGTTTAAGCTGATGTAAGAGCCCAGTAAGGTATCAGACTGATGATGGTCATGTGCCAATTAAGTGAGTGCCTGTTGCTTGGTTGCACAAGAGTTGATCATGTTGCCCACACTGGGCAGCTGCAGCTGGAAAATCAATCACGAAGTCAAACAAGCTTCATCAAACAGGTAGATATGTTACATTTATTACTGCAAACACTAATATAAAATCCGTCCAACCGTTCTGTTTTGTTTTTCCTTGGAGATTTCCAGAAGCTGTTTGAATCTGAATAAAGTCTGTTTCTAACTCTAATGCTGGATTTGAGTAGACCATTGGAGTTGCAGGATGGAGTTTAACTCGAGTGAAATCCTCCAAAGCAGCAAGGCCGTGGTGCGTCTTGCTTGGTGACCCTGTTGCATCGCTTTTACATTTTTTCCCTCTTCCTTTAAACTTTAAAGTGAGTGATATAAGCGGTGATTTTTACCTGAGTGGTTTTGTTTACCTTTTAAATAAGAATAAATGTTTTGGGGTCAAAGTGTGTCACCTGTCCTTAATACAAGATTGCAATATTTCAAACCATGGGACACATTTGTTCAGGGATGTTATTGAGCATAAATCCTCTCCTAAGTTTCACTCAGAGCATTTTTACTTTTACAGGCAACTTCAGTGAAACTGAACGAGAAATGTGTGGTTGTGTATTTTTATTATTTTATTTTAATTTTTATTTTTTGCACAGGCATGCATCACTTGCTTTCTTAGGGTTAATGTGCATTCATGTAGGGAACTATTGTTTAAAATAGTTCTGTAATTACAATATTTAAAAATGAAGACAGTTTATTCACAATGTTGAAAATCAGATAAATAACTGCACACTTATGAAATAATCTGGCATTGATTAATTTAGAATTACGGGTGCCAGCGTTTTACTTCATATCTTTTGACATGGTGAATTTTCAGTTTGTCAAAAATATAGTCTAATAAAACTTTATTGGGACCCTCCAAAGCAAGAACTATTTAGTGATTTTGAACAGGCATCTCTGTACTAGCATTGTCAGTTTTGGAGAGAAAACTAATTATTCTGAAGCGAGGGTTTCAGAGAAGACAGCTGAAAATTTTCCTCCTGAAGTATGTTCTCCACTGTTCTTGGAAATGGATCATTTCTAATAAGCAGATTTAAAAATATTCACAAAAAGTAAAACTACAGCAGATGTGGCGAAAGGTTACAGGAAGCTCTAATGTAGTCATATATTGATACTGGACAAAGTGGGTATGTAGAGGTGATGGATTTTAATATTTCTGAGTGAGATTTGTCCTCAAGCTGACAGCTAATGAATGAAATTTGAAGCAGAAGCCGAGCGCAGTAACAGGATGCTACATAAATTACCGTATAAATGCAACGTGTTTGAAAACAGGTCTGATTCTGATGCTTTAACCTTGGGTGGATCCGGTCCGTGAAAGCAAAACTGAGACGGTGCGGTACTGCTGAGGAAGCAGCTATTGGTTGTTGTGTAACATTTCTCATTTTGAGTGTTTTAATCAAGTTTAATCAGATCATTGCAGTCCTTCGCTTAATCAATCATATTGTAATTCCATTTTTGATGTGCATGTAAATGTGGGCGCTCTCTTCGCTCCTTGCCTTCCCCGTGCAGATCAAAGGATCATTTGCACATCAGGATCCGGGGCCACTTCAAAGCGCGCACTCGTTCACAAAAGCATCTCTGTGCTGGCAGATGGCGGAGGTGATGTAAAAAATCCTGCGCTGCCGCGGATTTCAGTCACATTACAATAATAAAACCGCGGCGAGGACGTTGGCGCGGGAGGACAGGAGACAGCCTGACGCACAGGTGCCATCCGACCTTTGAGCCAGGAGGGCCTGGCTCGGGACATTCGGCCGGGAGACGTGCTCAGAATGGAGAGCTTTCATCTGCCACTTTCGTCTGGTGGTGTTGGGTTCAGTTCGGTTCGATGAGAATCCATTTTTAGGAGAAGAAGTGAATTAAATCCTCCATTCGTGTACACCAGGGAGGTCGTTCTCTGAGCTTATGGTAAAAACCTTTCTTCTTCATGGATTAAAGTCCCCCTTAAAGTCGATGAGTGATGGAGGAAACAGTGCAAACACCGAAGTACAGCTTCAGACAGAAGAGGTTCTGTGGAAAGGTTACAAGCGGCTAATAGCTTACCTGCAATAAATAACTCTTGGCATCTTTATTAATTATAAACCCAAGTTTGTTGGTCCCAGAGCCTGAAGCTAGCAGCTGGTCTAACCAGGGCCAAGCATGTTTCAGGTCAGAAGCAGCTTTGACAGAACCAGGTCAGGAGTCGACCCACACAAAACGGCACCAGAACCTCAGAGCTTTAACGTGATGGAAAAACAAGGCAAATTAAGGAAATGGATCTCAGTTTTTCTGTGGTTTTTTTTTCTCTTCTTATGTTTCACACAGGAAGATGATTGCAGATGCACTGCCTCCACTTCCTGTGTAAAACGTAAGTAATCACAGATGACTCTAATTAAAGTCAAGTTTTCATAAACCAGTGTTGTTTTTGGGATCTGACTTGTTTCAAGACTGTAGAAATCCACTTTGGTCTCTAATTTCAGACTAGCAACAGCTTCAGTCACGATGACTGACTGATCTGGATCTAAACTAACGCAAGATGCCTAAAGAGTCATCTACTGTAGGTCAGAGGCTTGCTTGTAAACGTTTATCAGAACTGCTTTTTGAAAATCCCAAGTTATCAATTTAAGCTCCATCTGTTGTGGTTTTAGAGTCCTGAGAGCAACTTTGCTAGTGGTACCTCTCTTTCTCCCAGCAGCGTGTCCCTCTTCAGGCTGGTGCCCTTGTTCACCACCTTGAACTTCACAGAAAGGTTCTTCACCTGAACAGAGCTGATGGAGTCAAAGAAGAAGTCCTCATTGAAGACGGGGTTGCGGCTGTTCTTGATGATGTTGCTCCTCTGCTTCTGCAGCTTGCCTGGGTTCAGGTACACAGAGACGCAGCAGTTGATGCTTTTGATGTCGACGTGCTTGTCGTACAGACTCTCGGCCACCAGGACCCGGATGAGCAGGCGCGATGTGCCGGAGTCGTAGTTGGCGCTGATCCTCACTGTGCCGCCCTTGTGCAGGTTGATGGTGTGCTCCCGCTGGAGGCCGTGGTCGGACGCTCCTCCGGCGCCGTGAAGGGACGGGACGCGGAGCCGCCGCTGGATGTTGGGGCTGGGCTCGGCCGAGCTGCACTCGTCTGTTGACAGGGAGCTGTGGCGAGCCAGCGTCCGCTTGGCTTTCACCACTTTGGCCTGCGTCTCGTGCGTGAAGATCTTGAGGAGGGATGCGGAGCGGGACAGCAACGGAGAGCTGAAGGGAGAGGACTCAGCGGAAGAGCAGGTGTCACTTTCTCCACCGCTGAAGTACCGGTAGGGGTTCATGTGGGAGGTGTTGCAGTCAGCGGGGGTCAGATGGTTCCCGGTCTCACTGCCCTTCCCTGGAGTCCTCCTCTGGGTGTTTGGAGAAGTGATGGGACTGGTGAGCTCGCAGTGGAACAGGGACTCTTTGCGTCGAGTGTGGGGGCTCTCCTTCAGGGTCGCGAAGCCATAAGATGTCTGAGTCTTGGGAACGTATGGCAGAGACATCGCGGTCTGCGACTGGGGGTCTGCATTGGTGTCCCCAGCCACGACGTCATCCGCACTCTCTATCTGGATGATGTGGCGGTTCGCTGCTCTCAGCAGGTTCTTTGTGTCTCCTGCGATCTTGGCCACCAGGCGAGGGCTCCTCGGACTGCTGATCTTCCTGTTGCTGCTGATGGTTTGCTCAGAAGTGGACGGCTGCAGCCCCTCTTTGGGCTTGATGCTCGGCGCCTCGGGCTCCGGAGGGCAGCTGACCAGCTTCGGGGGGATGAAGAAGTCTGGGATCTTGTCCGGAGTGAGCACGTTGCTGTACGGTGCAGCGGCAGCCTTTCTGTCACCGTTGTCTCCTTGTCTCAGCACACTGGTCTCCACCGAGCCACGGATCTTATCCAGAACCCACATTTTCCCACCAGACAGTGGCAGAAGCAGGGGAGCAGGTTTCACTCAGGAGGCTCTGTAATTAATAACACACATTGGATAGAGAGAAGTGTAAATGAGCACTCCAACAGAGAGAGGGCATAAAAACACCTGAATGCTGAAGAGCTGAAACACAGTCGGCAATTAAACTCCCATGTATTTGCTGGAACATTATGGGTTATGAAAACCCCAAATTTAATTTCTCTTAAATTTTGAATATTGGATATGGCCAATAGAAAATCTATTTTTAAGCAGAAACTGTTAAGTTATAGTTACATAATGGCACAATAATGGACAAGATTATTGAGTCGACAGCAGGCAGTCACTGAATTCCTTCAAAAAGACATAAGAAATACAAAAGATAGTTGACAAAAGAGTCGTTTCAAAGCATAGAAATGGAAAAACAAACAGCAGAGTTTGCACTATTGGAAAAAAAAAAAAAAAAAAAGCCAATTTAGGACAACTCAGCATGTTTCCACATGTACCACTAACCCTGAATCAGTGCTGTTTATTGTTGTGCAGGACTGCGTGAGCCAAAGCCCGACGTAAATCTATGCGGTATTGTCAGAAATAACACGGGAGACACTAAACCCAACAATGCAGACATGATGAAGGTCTCCATCAAAGCAAACCGGGGTTCTCTCATGCCAGCCTCCACGCCACATCAAACTGTTGCATTCAGCAGCAAAATTTGCAAAGAATCAGCAAAAAAGAAAAAAGGGAAAAAAAAATAAAAATAGGAGACTCTTTTTTAAAATCAATAATCAAACAAATCAATCTGCAGAGCAGAAGTTTAAACATTCTGGTGAACTATTATGAAAAAGCAATTCTAAATCAGCACTTTCCAATCTCTTCCTTGTTAAAATGGCTAAATCTGAGTGAAGCGGATCACATCAGGTCCACATGATGAGAAACTCGTTGCTCCTCATCACGAAAGAGGGCTTAAACCCCAGACATTTAGCTTGGAGGGCTTTGACTATTAGACCATGGTGAAGCTAAAAGGGGTCACGAAGGCCCTCCGAAAGGAGACTGCAGCACCTTCACCATGAAACACCAGTCAAATGTTCAATGAGGTCCCCAATGATCTTGGAATCAGCTGTTATCCGGTATGCAAACGGTCCAATGCAGAGGCACGTTCAAAACAACATGCTAAGTAAGGGCACCCAACCCTGAGCACACACGCAAGTTTGCCCCAACAGCAAACTGCAAGGTGTTAAAAGAAGTCTCCAAAAATACCTAAAATGTTTCTCTCTGTAACATTACAGAGAGTTTATACAGAAGTCCATGTGCCTTTACAATCAGAAGCAGATTGAACAGGTTTGACTTGCTTCTGAGGCCTGCAAGGAGGAACAGTTTCTTCATAAGAAAAACATAAAAGGCCGCCAACTGATCCTGCAACACGACAAAGACCTAAAACGTTCCCACTGAGGACGGGAAAAGAACGGAGCAAAGGAAAGTCCTGGGTCAAATCAAAGTCCACGTATTGATCTCCATGAGAGGCTGTGGGGAGACTTAAAACAGGCTGTACGTGAAACAAAACACTCAAACACGAGGCAAACCTTCCTCAGACTGACGTCAGAGCCTGAAGAGGCGAGTAGAAGCTGAAATGCATCTAACAAGTTATTTCAGCCCAGTTCAGGAAAAGGCTGCAGAGCTTTTAATGGAGAAGAGTGCCCAAACGTTTTCCTAAACTTAAAAATACAGTTTTGTTTATGTGCACTGTTTGATGTGAATGACGAGTGATTTTTATGTGCGTGAAATTAAATGCAATTTGCACTTATACATGAAAGAACAAATGGACATTTCTCTCATTTATTTTTTCATGTGACATTTAAAAACTGACATTCTGTTTAAATCCATATTGAGAACAAACAGTCACGTATTGCACATTTGATCAGTTTAATCTGGTTGTAACTTGAACAAGCAAGTGGCTGCAATGAGGATTGTGAATTAAAATGCACTTTGCAAAACATCTTTACAAAACATTCATGCCTATCGACTTCAAAGATGAAACCCTGGACGTGTGAAATTATTTCAAACAATTTAAACGGCGTCAATAAGATAATCATTCCGGTTATTCTGAAAGATCAGGTCAGCTGCATTAACTTCGGGGATGAATAACATCCTGAGAGAAAGGCAAAATAAGAAAAAACAAATCTTTTCATTTTATTTTTATTTAAGTGACTTCACACAACAGAACCAAATGCATTTAATTCTGACAAACTAGTCTGAGTAAATGCATGTTTTATTAACGGGGATTGTTAAATAAACTAATTGTTTTTCTTTATCTCAAGTCTTTCATTTAAAAAAGAAAAGAAAAAGTTACAAACGACAACGCGGCTCAACAGGTGCGCAAATGGTTCCTCTCTCCATCTCCGCTGCTCCCCAAACCGCATGCATTTCGTTTCGGTGCCAAGTTAAATCAACTCATATTTCATAGGGATGTACTCACAAGCTTGTCTCAGAGCGTGGCGTCCTTGTTTGTTATTATTATTATTATTATTATTGCGCTCCTCTGCGCGTCGTCCTGCGGCGTTGAGCTCCGTGGCGCGGCTGCTCTGCGCCCTTACGCTCGGTCTCCTGCTCCGGAGCTCCTGCGGTGCGTTTTTATGGACAGCACAGAAGCTTCGGCTGACCAATAAGATCCACCTGTGGCTCTCCGTGTTCTCCCAGCAGAACCAGTGAGAGGGAGCACTGGTTGCGTCTGAAGTTACACAAGTATGATGGAGCTTGTTTTATGCAGTTCAAACTCTACTTCATCTTTGTTTGTTAGTGCTTTTTTTTTTTTTTTTCTGGGAAATGTTTCGGATTTTTGTTTCTGTTGCATCTATTTCATTTTATTTTATTTTTTTGAGTGATTCTCAAGGCAAGACAGGATATGTGAGAGCGTCCCCAAATAAAAAAAAACAAAACAAAACAAAAGCAGAACTCTGCGGGCTGCAAATGGCTTCAGCTTTTTGTGCGTCAACACATAGATTAAGAACAGGTTGGTGTTGGGAGGATATAAATACACACGCAGCGCAGCAGGAAATAAGTGCTGCGTGTTTGGTCTCTTTCTTTGTCTCTCCATCTTTGGGTTTAAACCAGCTGATCGGTTTCCCAGGTAACTCTGCTATGGCAACAAACCTACATTTGTTTCTAAAACAGGACGGGGCCCCATGACTTCATTGATTTGAGGAACAAAAAAAAAAAAAACAAAAAAAAAGAAAAAAAGAAAAAAAAAAACCCCAGCACTTTATTTGTCCAGATTGCCTGGTTTGGAGCTCAAGTGTCGTGGATCATGAGAGTGGCGCGTTTGATTTGAACTTCATGAAAGTGGAATATCGACATGTTTTCAACTCGTGCTGCCGCGTTTCATTACATTGATAAGTTTATGTTGGAAAAGAAACCTACTAAAGATGCATTGATGTTTTACCAAGCAACAGGTAACTTCTTGCTTGGCTTTGTTTAATTGTGTCTTTTTATGGTCCCCCAGCACAAAGTATTGCCCGGTTGTATGAAAGTCGGTCCTCTTTTGGTGGACGTTTTTATGGGCCAAATGTCTTCAGGACAATGAACTTTTAGTGCTTTTTGCTAGAGAGGTTATGTGCTCATTCAAATCAGATGGAGGGTCTCTGTGAGCAGCAGTGTTTCTAACACTAACCGGCTGTATGAAGCATCCCCTCAGCATGAAGCTGCCACCACCATGCGCCTCCATGAGATCTGGTCTTTGGGGAACGGCTGAATGTATGGTTAAATTAAATTACACACAACTGACTCACTTTCAGTTTACTAACTAGTTTATTTCTGAGGGTGGTTGGCATCAGATTTTATACATACATTGTCGCGGCGAGACACTTTAATGTGTCCCTTTGTTCGTCTTGTTTCTATTCTGTTCTCCATTTTCATTACTGCACTAATGGAAGCACTTTGGTTCCTGTGTTAAAATGCTGTGCAAATAAAATCTGACTGGTTGAAGCCAAACGCTCACCAAACCTTTCAGATTTTATGCTGTGTGCCACTTTTACAACCCAATCCCTTCAGCAAACAATACATGCAAATTAACCTCGTACCTATAATGTGAAAACGTAAAGATGCATGACACAGTATACATGCATGTACACACAAAAAATAATTTTAAGAAATTAAAATGATCTGGTGTATGACCTATGATGGGGCTGCAGGCTTTCAGGTTCAGGAGTGACACATCACTCCTGAACCCGGCGCACATTATGTATCTCACTTTCAGATGTTTCTGCCTGATGCGATCAACCTGTGGAAAAATCTATTCATTATATGGATTACTGAAGAACATCTGAACCAACTGCTGTTTGTCCTGAAGAGAGAGGACAGAAATCGACTTGCTACAGTTTTAGAACAGGAACCGCAGTTAAAGGGGCGGCACCATGTGCCATTTTATAGCACAACCAGCTGTTATAAAAAAAGGCTGCACATATAAAACATGACTTAAGAGAAATTTGACTCTACAATCTAATGACTTGGAATTGGCCTCTGTCTCTTCGAGATGCACCGACTCCGACATTCCACCTTCAGCAGGTTATCACGTTTCTCCATTAAGCCTTTAACCACCACTCTTAGGTGTGTTGGCTTGAGAAGAAGTTCCTATATTGAGCTCAGCAGATGCAGAGTTTCATCAGGTGTTTGCTAATTGCTGCTGCTGCTAGTCTGAAGGAGTGAGCAGTGGAAAAGGCAAAGGTTGTCTTTGAAATATTTCTCAAGAATAAAAAAGAGTACATCACATAGGCTTTTGTTGAGGGAATAGCATAACATTATGTAAAGCTTGAAAAAAAAAAGTAAGCTTTTACATAAACACTAGACATGGCCTGGGTCAAGTTATTACTTAGAATGTAATACGTTTGCTTGATAGAATTTTAACAATTTTACTTTATTTAATTCTCTAAAAGAGCGGCGAACAGAACATCTCTGTGCAGAATTAAACGGTTTTAAAATAATGAGATCGATACAGAACCTTCAGTGGGCCTTCAGAGAAAAGGTTAATGCGTCTGTTCTTCTCCCATTAACGCAGGCCGCGCCCCGCAACTCTGCCCGTCACAGAGCAGGAGGAACGCGTGAGCTATTAGAGAGACCAAGGTGAAGAAGTACGCTTCCTCTCCGACCAATGCAGACCCGAATCGATGCAGGCAGAGACCAGGACGATGACGACGCTTGAAAAGGAAGGAAGGAAAATCATTTGAAAGTCAGAATGTGCATGGCTGTGAATCGTTACTCCTGCTGACGTCTCATCGGGTCCCTGGACAGACGGGGAAGAAGTGGTCGGGACCCGGATTCAGAAAGGAGGCTGAACAAAAAGCCTTGCAAGAAATCCTGTGAATGTTCCAAGTTTCAGCCCGTGTTACTGTAGAGCTGCATGTTCACGCAGTCTATCAGATGTTTACACAGGTTTAAAAAGACAAACTCGTTTATATCAGTTTTTGGCATTAAGACTAAACTTCTTTAGTTCAAGCTCTGTTAGAGTTGCATACATTTTGTGTTTGCTAAATGTTTTAGAGGTTTTTTTTTTTAAATTCTGTGTCATACAGTTGAGATTTCCTCAATTTTGGTAAAACTGTCTTTTAAACAGAATGAGCCCATTCTCCCTGACAGACCTGCTTTATCTGACGTCCGTGTGTCACAGTTGCGACAGCGTTCTCCACCTTTTTCCTCTAAATACAACATGGGCCATTTGAGCCTAATGCTTCTTGTTTGTTGTCGTTTCATCAGACCTCAGGACGTGCCTGCAGAAATAAATCCCCTTTCTGTGCAGTTCCAAACCGCCTCCAACTCTTTGTGCTGTTTTTGAAGCGATGGCTTCCTCCTCACTGAGTGGCCTTCCAGCCTACGACTCACTGACACTCAACTTGTATCAAGTCTGTTGCTTTTGTTGTCACCCGTTACGATCAAATCAGGAAAACAGAAGTGAAACGCATACTTTTGTTTACTCCCCTCCCCTTATTGCTGCCATCCATCTTTCTCCCTGCCATCCCACCCGTTCCCACCTTCTTCACAGCTTCTGTTGCCTTGGAGACATCTCGTAGTCTGACATATGGATGAACCTCTCCCCCTTCCATCTCAATTCACTTCTCTTCATCTCTCTAGTTTGTTGCAGGTCCCTCGTTCTCCCTGGAGCTCACCGACGGCTCGGACTCGGCTGCCTTCCAGACGCTGGCGGTCCGGAGATTTCCTGCCAATCTGCCAGCGATAACACAGGACATAGTAACACATGTGACTCATGGTCACAGTGTGAAAGTGACAAAATAAATTGATACATGTATATGTATACATAAAAAAAAAACAACATTGCACAGTTTGAACAAAAATGACAGAGGAGGCAGGGAGGGACGCAGTCTGGCAAATGCCAGGACTGTTTTGAGAGTCTTGCTTTCTCTGCTTCACTGAACTGGCATTTGGAATGGACACACGCAGGGCAAAGGTCAGAACTGTTGCAACAGGAAGCAAATTTGATGGACCCCACGGAAATAAGGTGCATTCCTGCGACGGGGAGACGGGAGGAGTAAGTGAGAAGAGGAGTGGAAGGAGGACGGGAGGGAAATACAATAACAGCCCAAGAACGGACAGCACACTGCTGTGAGCACTTATGATCTGCCTGAAGCCCTGAAATATGGATTACCGGTGTGTGTTATTGCCAGATACAACCTCCTTTTTTTTTTTTTTTTTTTAAAGCATTTCACAGATTAATGGGTTTCATTTTCAGGTGGTAAATTACAGGCCAATACGAGAGGCAGAAAAAGGAGTAACTGGATCATGTGTCTTAGTTTTAGAAGTGATACAAGGACACATTCTGCAATATAAGTTTGCTTTCAGACTCTGGCACATCAGGCAGCATTGAGAAGGTTCTTCATAAAGCTGTTTGCTCTCTATCCTCCAGCGGAGAGCGGACCCTCCAGCTAAAGCAGGTTGGTGGATTATGAGCTAAGAAAACGAGAGAAAGAAAACCGAGTGTTACTTTCTGGAAGATCAAACTAAATCACCATATTCATACTCTCTCAGGCGTGTAGAGTTTTTGTCTCCCGCCTGTGCAGAGATGAGGCACAGAGATGTGCTGGGTGTAACCAGGCACAACCTTTTGCTGCCCCCTAAAGGCGTTAAACTGAAACAAAGGAGAAGATAACGCTGGAGGAAAAACAAAAAACTTCCGTATTTATATTACAAATAAAACAAACCCAAAAACCCAATGACCAAAATATTTACAGCACTCAAAATTTAAATGGAACAAGGAGGAACATCTGCTAATTCTCACAATTCCCTGACATAAAAACAAACAACAACAAAAAATACACACGCACACACACACTGCAAGCCTCAGTTAATCAGAAACACAAGTAGTAATGTCTGCAGACGTCTCAACATCTACTCATACTTTAGTTTATTTCAAATTCAAAAATACTTTATTAATCCCAAAGGAAAATTAAATATAGAAACTTTGACCTTTAGAAAACTGTCGAGCCTTCTCTGTTCTCCACATCTACCGGCAATAACCATGAAGACGTGCGACACGCCTAGAAATAAATAGAAAAGCAATCAAAAGTCGGACTGTGTAAAACGTTTCAGTGGGAGATTAAGCTGCTGCAACTACACGTGAATTATAGAGTATTTACATAAATATCCTTAAGTGGGGGAGGAAGCTTTGTGCTTGGCACTACAAATGCACCCATTCTGTGTTTTGCTGAGAACTACAACTAAAAGCCTGGTAAATGTCTGCATGTACCGCATCATGCTGAACAAAACAATCACCAAGAGCTATGCTGATGATCTGAAAAACATCAAATTCTTATTTTACTGTTCATAAGGTTTACTCTGTGAGAAGCAAATTGGTTTTTTTTTTAACCTAAGTGTTACTTTTAGTTGCCATTATTTTGTGTTTATACTAACAGTTTTCCCAGACTTTTAAGAATATGGATCAAGATTAAAAAGTGCCATCACAGCATAAAGGTTATATGAAGACTGCACCATTCGGCACCGTTGCCAATTCAGTTTATTTATAAACAGAATTAAATCGATACAATTATAATTATTGTTTTTCAATCTGAGACTTAAAATTTTCAATGAAAATACAAGTTTAACCACTAGTTGGCAGCAAAGCTTCTGGCACGGTCTGGACTTGCCCGACACAACCTGGCACATTTCCTTGCAAATAACATTTATAAACACAATAATATGTATAAACCACCACAAACATTTCAGTCCTCCTTCATTAAATGTGTCCTTCAAAGTAAAGCAAGGAGCTAGAATGATAAAAATGACATTTACATGACTCTTACGGCAACTTTTCCTACAGAAACCTCTTGGATAGAGATTTGTGTGTTTTCTTGAGGGACTCTGAGCCTGAAAGCTTCACAAATCTTACCTTTGCTTTCTCAGAGAGTAAAGCTTCCTAGAGTGGGAAAAGATCAAGATAATAATAATAACAATAATAATACCCAATACAGTTTGAAGCACTGGGTGCACAGGCTTGAATTTGAGCTCAAATCCACAGAGACAAAAGTATGCATAAAAAAAAAAAAAAAAAAAAAAAAAAATCAAACACATATAGACACACCATGTGAAAGCTTAGGACACCCGTTAAATATTCTGCCCTTTATTAAGTCAAGGTGTAGTTATTGGTCTAGTTTTTTTTTTTTTTTTTTTTACTTTCAGCAACAAGTAAATGTAAACATCTGACACAAATTGAAAATCCCCCCAAAAAAGGAACGAAAGATCCAATTCTTACATGTCAGAGATTACTCTGGGTTTCACGTATTCATCCTCTTCAGCACCTGCAAAGGAGCACAGAAAATGAAAAGAAGTGAGTTTAAAAAAAAAAAAAAAACAACAACCAAAGACTACAAAAAACAAAACATGAGCTGTATTGAAAATAAACAAAATCATCAATATCTAATAAAGAGCTTTATTTCAGAATTTAAATAGATTTACAAACCATAAGAAAAGAAAATATAAACAAGAAAACAAAACATCAAATGATCGTCAAACTATCCACAAGTGCATATCAAGGTAGAGATTGTAAACAGTCCTTTGAAGCCAAAAAGTAAGTACTCCTCCCGTCCCCACCTCGTCAGGTTCACTCAATTGGAATACAATTTGTTGGTGGTCGTTTTTTCCTGAGGTTCTTCGTTTTTGTTTTTTATTTTTATTAATCAAATGCTGGGTTTTCTGTCATTGGTGTTTCAACCGCGAGATCATAAAACTCCGGGGGGTGAGTGGGAAGGAAAGACGAAGAGAAGAAAAAGAAACAAAACAAAACAAAAAAAAAAAAAACAGTAGTCTTACAAACAACAAATGAATTCCATTCTCCAAAAACGTAATATAGGGTTGGAGACCATTAAAGGTCATAAAATGGGAATCGGTTAGTGATCCAGTATTAGTAACTCATTGTGGAGGAAAAGGTTCTCAAAATATTGTGTGCTTTGTCCGTTTGGATTGATACAACATTTTGGTTGATTCCGCTTCAACATTTTACTTCTCCACACTTCCATGAACAAACTTGAGTAAAACAAAAGAAAAGAGATCAAGTCAATAATCAAAATACTTATGAAATCTTTGCAACTCATATCAAAATCTGAGGAGACAAAAAAGAAAAAAAAAAAAAAAAAAAAGGTACAACTAAAACAGAAGTGAACCCTCAGGCCATTCACAATGTGACAGTTTCAGATAAAAATCAATTTCAAGGACCTTTTTACCTTGCACACATTCCCAACCATTAAATCATACCTAAAACCACAAACACCTATCTGCATGCGAGTGAAGAACCAGTGTCCTGCTCATGCGCCGATAAAGACCCATCCTGAACTTCCTCTTCACATTTTTCAGCACATCTTTGAAACGATCTGCGGCTATTCACAAAACGATAACGTTTACAGTAAAGTTCAGCTTTTCACTGGAAATACTGCTGGTTGTTAGTGGTGTACAATCTCCAGTCCTCTGCTGGCGCAAAGGAGGCTGAAAACGAACCAACAAGACTAGAAATTCAACCGGCCGTCAGTCATTCGTCCTTCTGCCCGATCTCAGCTCAGACGACTGGGTTCATTGATTCAGGTGAGTCAAGATGGCTGCAGCCCAGTCCAGCAGTTCAGGGGCAAGAAAAGAACGACAATCCTGCTTGTGCACACAGTCGCCAGTAGGAGGCAAGCTCGGCGAAAGATTGCAAGGCAACTCCTCTGCTGTGGACGTCTGTGCTACTCTTGAGTGGGAATGACGAGCCGACACCGAACACAAAGACGGATCCAGCTGCAAGCGCCACTTCAAAAACATAAAAAATAAAAACAAAAACCCTCAGATCCTTTCCGAATGGAGTTTGGTCTAACTGCTGCAAGGCTCTGCTTTACTGCCACACTTAAAAGCACTGCATGTAACACCAACTCAAGCTCTGACTGCATAGATTTGTTTTCATTTTTAAACAGCACACTGGCAGCATGATCTACATTTGACTCTTGAGTTCAGCTTACACCCCGGATAAATCTAACAGGTGCCTCTATAAATAAGCAGCGAGGTTATCCGACAGAAGTTTGAACCCTTAAGTCAGAGCTTGAATATCACTCTTCTGGTCGGGGCTTGCTCGGACTGGTCACCTAGATCTAGGATAAAGGAAGGCACAAGGAAGTGTGAGTAGCTTGCTGAAATGGATAACTTCCCCGTTCGGAGCAGCCCAAGCCCCGCGGCTTTAAAAGTCAAAGGTGAAAGCGTGTCAGGGCTTTGAACCTCGTGCTAACTGGAGGTCGCGCATAATATGGCTCAAGCAGAACGGTTTGCCTTAATTAGCTTCCTTTGTAGACACGTTCCTGTTTTACAGTGATCTGATCTGTTGCAAAAGAGAGAAACTTGACATCTGTGGAGGAAATAAGTCTCAGTGCGTTAAGAGACTTTTCTGGACATTTTAACAGCTAACAGTGCAGAAGTATTCCTTTACATTTGTCCTGCTGTTTGCGTGTATCATGTGTAACCTCTATTCCGATAACATAATGAAAATGAAAAAGAACATGAAAGGACCCAAAGTAACTCTGCTGCTGTGTCATTAATGACCCAGGCTTTAGGGTGCATTCTGTGATTGCACGCAGCAGACGCTGGACAAGCAGTCTCGTGCCAAGTGTGTCCATTAGCAGGAGGAAAGGGGTTAAAGTTCGGTCCGTGACACGAGAGGGAGGCTTGAGTGTGTGTGGGTACGATCAAGACGTGGTCAGGGAAGGGAGTGGGTGAGGTCACAAGGAGGCATGGTCAGGAGTCCTCTGTGCCAGAGTCGTCCTCGTCATAGCAACAGTCCTCATTGTCTTCCTCCTCATCTTCGTCCAGCTCCTCGTCGTCGTAGTAATCGTCGTATAAGAGGTTGGAGCCGTCGTCTGTGGGTGGGACTTGGGTGCGGACGCAGTATTCGTCCAAGGTGGTGGGAACTTTGACGCCGTCCCGCTCTGCGTCCGCTTTGGTCGACAGCACCTGTTTCCTTTGAAATGGGGGGGGGGGGGGCAAAAGCTTTGAGTCGGCACTGTGCAGCAAGCTTTGGTTTAAGTGACGCTGCGCGTTCTCCCCTCCCGATACCTTATGATCTCGATGTATTCTCTGTCTTTCCCCTTGCTGTCCCTCCATTTGCGGTACATCACAGAGGCGTCCACGTTGGCTGGGGAAAACGTGTTGGGTTCGTTCAGCAGGGAGATGACGCTGAGCAGGATGGTCCTGGGGAACAGGCAGAGGAGGAGGATTAGCGTGGAGAAAAGTAATGCAGAATGAGTGGAACACTGAGACGGAGAGGACAGAGAGGTAAGACGAGACAGAAAGCGCATAACAGGACTAAACAAATAAACAGCAATAAAGAACAAGCCTCTCATTAGAGATGGTAATCGGTCATCAGCAGCCTGTACAGCAGAGGGCCAGAAATAGGTAAAACACTGAATTTGGCTTTTAATATGCAACAAATTGATCAGAAGGAGGCTAAAATTTTAATTGATAGTGTTACCTTCTATAAATATCTCTTTAGCCAACTGCAAGTCAGATGATGTGACATGTTTATTTTAAAAGAACCCCGACTTCTCCAGGCACTAAAGTCAATCAGTCTCACCCCACCAATGGTCATCCTGAAAACAGGAACCCAGAAACTGTGTTTTTCATCTCCTCACAATATTTCAATTTTTATAGATTATAAACTGAGTTTTAAAGTCTCTCTGGTTAGTGAAGATGTTGAGTCAGTTTTTGTGTGTAGCTTAGATTTCTGAAGAAACTGAATCAGTCTTTCAGTTTTTAGTCAAATCAGAGACTGTCCAATTCTAATTCTACTGTTGAGTCTAAATGTTAAAATATTAATTTGGGTTTTCACAAATGAATGAAGCTTTAAACCACAAAATTTAGCAGCGGAAAATAATTCTGTTCAGGTTTGATAACCATTTCAAACAGAACCATAAAATGGAATCCCAAACTCCCGGTTTGTCTGGAATTGTTTATTTTCTACAAGTTAGCCAACATTTCCAATCAATTAAAAAAAAAAAAAAAAAGCTTAATCAAAACCAGTTTGTCAAAGTCATGGTGACGCCAATTGGAACAATTCTTTAGACAAACTAGATGCATCACGTGGTTTAACACCTCTTGTTGGTAATGAGTTGGTATTCAACAATTCCTCACAAGTATATTAAAGTAAAAACATGTAGGCAAGATTTTATTTTTGCCTTTCTGTAGCTGTGTGAACCACAGAAGCTGCCACCAGCACAAAATCTCATCTTATGTGGAAGAGATCAGCAGCAGGTCCTTCATTTTAAACCAACTAATTTAAGTTACTCATCATCATTCATGGGTAACTCATTCTTTTGATATATAACCCGTTACTCATATAACAGGAAAGTTAACTATTTATTTTCGCCAAATAGCCAGTTTTGGGTTTGAATATTTAACTAACAAAAATACGTTCTGTTGAAAACAATTTGATGAGTTTATTTCTTGCATCTCAGGATTACCTGACATTCTGCGTGGGGTTCCACCTCTCTGAAGGGAGTTCTCCACTCTGAGGATCGTCCACCGGCGGATGTAGGATGGAGATGCACACGTCTCCATTCTGCAAAGAAAACAGCAAACAGCTTGCTTACACAAGTAATTTAACTATTCAGAGAATGCAATTGAAGAAAAAAATTTTTTTCTTAGCTTGTTCATTTCTAAAGACCTTGAGCTAATTTCTCTGTAGAGACGCAGCCTTACAGTGGCGATTCTCTTGACTTATTGTGCAATAAGAGGGGCTGCAGCCTTAGAGCACAGGGGCTGTAGACATGAGTCAATACATTTGAAGCTTTGAAGACCAAGCTGTGATAATGCATAGAATATCAGTCAGCAAATAGAGCATGTTTATATCTGTCAGAAACAATTTACGCTGTATTTCCAAGTTTTTTGTCGCTAGTCCTAGTTACACTATGATTTCCTGTTTAACATGAAAGCTTTAAACCCTTCTGTCAATCCCCAATGTGGCTTCTCAGTGCTGCAGAAACACATCATTTCAATCAGATTTAAGAAAAACCCTGACTTCACTATTACTGAGTAATAAAGAAGATAAAGAGCATAATAGAAGGTGGAGTTCACAAACTGTAAAAACTAAACAAATTTAATATTCTTTACCTCATAGATGTTGGGATGCCACATTTTGGTGAGGAAGCGAAAGGCAGGTGGAGAGTACGGATAATCAACAGGAAACTTGATCCGAGCCTGAGGACGAGAGAAGAAACATCGGTGATGTGACAGGAAGTTCAGTTGTCCTTCTTTGACTGACTTCAAGTAAATCACAGGCACATCCAGAATCCAGAGAGAAGCATTTTGGGAAACTTTTCCAACCAGCTGAGGTGGGATGAGCTGAATGAAATATTGAACTGCAGTCTACATAATTGTTTTTTTTTTTTAAAGCGTACTATATCTCAATCAAAATTAACTGATTGGAGGCTTTTATTTTGGCAGATTGCTCTAAAGCATCTGCAATCTGCATAATGATATATTTAGTCATTTAGGTAGAGCCTACCATGCTAAAGTTCACAAAGAGTTCTTAGGACATTGTAACTAATGTAAAAATCCAGAGCAACATTTAGCTTTAAGATTGCTATTACATGTTTGATTGGAAGAATTCTTCCTTCTTTAAAAAGAAACCACTTTCTTAAAATTGCCGCTTACATCGGGATTTTGATTTTACTTGCCTTCATCCTTCAAAAATGTAGGATTTTTTTAAAGAAAAAATCCTTCAAAAAAACTTACAAAGAGGTGTTTGAAGTGTTTGCACACATCCAAACACTTATCCAGCAGTCAGAACAAAATAATTCGATCGGTTTTCTCGTCAAACTACAAAAACTGGAATCAACAACAGGTTGCTGAAATACTCTTGAATTTGTTGCCAGTCACCTCCAACAACAATTTAGAGAAAAAACGAAAATGGTAACTGTGGAGTCACTGTAAGCCACTCCAGGGCGGCTGCACACGGAGGAGCTAATGACAGGAATGGAATACGGTGTGGAGGAAGGGGGAGACGGAGGCTCGCACAGCGTGTGGAGCTCAGGGAAACAGCGGTGACTGGGAGGAGGGGAGCTTAGTCCACAGAAAGACGGCTCAAAACAATCCACTACTCACATTCACGTTCTGCTATTATATGTTCCAACAGAGAAGCACTGCCACGTGAACATGTAATGTGGAGAACCAGTGTGCAGAGAGCCCCCCCTCAGCCTTTCCTCTGCACAAATAGTGTCAGGAGAGACGGGCACAGCAGGGGATCATGCACCAATTGGACCGATTACACGTATGCACAGAACACAGCAGGAACCGTCTGCTGATACCCATGTCAGATTCACACACGCACGGCTTCCTACATTTGTTGATTTAGCAGGGTCAGATGGTGTGTGTGTGTCGGGGGGTGAAAAAAAAGTGAGTTGAGGGGGTTGGGTTTATATTTATATGTAAAAAGGTTTTAGCCTTCGTTGACTGTGTTGCATAACCTAAGCCAAATTAAGGCAAAAATCTAATTCAGCAGCTCTACAAGTGTGACTAAAACTCTGTGTGTATGCGTGTGCTGGTCCATGCAGTGTACAGTAAAATATAAACATTTGGCACATATTACATAAAGGGGATCAACAATCAGGAGAAATAATCTGCTCTACCTCATGAAACGGCAGTAGAGAGAAAATGCTGACATGATCACAAATAGGGGAAAACATTAAATCCCTGGCTCTGACTGGTCTTGGCAGAAAGCTGGCTGACAGGCAGAGGCCAGGGTTCAAGGCAACACTGTACACATTAGAGGCTGGCAGCAATGCAGCAAAGAGGGGAGAGCCTGCAGGGGAGGCGGACGAAAACTGTATAGCAGCAGGGACTGTTGCTGGACGGTGGTCTTCCAAAACAAAAACAGTCCAAGAATTAATCGTTTGTCTCGACATTAGCAAGCACACATAAAAAAAAATATTAAATTTAACCATCTAACTTTCTGTTCTACATGTTTTAATACAAAAAGCTGAGGTGAATTTATATTCAACATTTTACATTTTTCCCCTTTCTTTTTGGTCAACCAAGCCAGAAGCCCTACACAACTGTCAACTGTCTACTGAAGGGCAAAGTGAGTTTTTCTGTATTTATTTGTGCATCAGTGAGTAAGCTTATTTTTGTAGATACCTGTTCATAGAAGAGTCAATATCTCACTCTTTTGGCTTATTTCTGGAAAGGCTTGTGCACATTTACACAGTGTGTCTCGTGAAAAAGGCCTCATTCATCACAACCTCGCCAGACTAAACGCGAGCAAACACTGTGTAAAGTGGAGAAATGCAGTGGTGCAAAAATGATTCCTTTAAGTACTGAAGTTTTCTCTAGTTGGTGTTTTTTCTCTCTCTCGTATCCTACAAAATACAAATTTCTATCATTTTAGGTTTTAATAACCCTCATGCCCAGCAGAAACTAAGATTGATTGAATAAGATGGCGTAAAGAAACCAAGAGCGCAACAGGCAGCGGACTTTGCTCATGTGTTTTACACAACACTACGGAATCTGTTTTTGCTTCCTCAGTACTTGGCAAACAGGATAGAAAACAAAAAAATAATAAAAAATACAGTTTTAGAGGTTAAACAAGGGCTTCTGCATGTTTGTCGCACATGCATAAGTCTGCATGCATATTTTTTCTAATAGGCAACCAACACCTTCATTGAGAAATCCCCTTGATTGAGCTGTCGCCTTGCCTTCCTTAAAGGTACTCAAATGAATCCATTCCCATTAATGAAACATACAGATGCAGTTCAACACTGCTGTGCAAATTTTTATTAGAAATTGTTTGGTTTTTTTTGTTTCAGATTTGAGAATAGTCCACTTTTAAGCCACTGTTACAGTAAATATTAATAAGTTAAAATTAAGTCGGTGAAGCTCTGCATTGGTTGCTAGGTGAGGGGCAGTGCTCGCCAATTGTTATGCTAGGCGGAAACCCAGACTTCCTGTAAATCTCAACGAAAAGCACACCTGTTTAGAATTGGATTTGAAATGTAATATGTAACAATATACTTTTTTTTCATTCTATGTTGCATGACTTTGTGTTTTGTGTTTATGATGTAAAGCACTTTGAAATGCCTTGTTGCTGAAATGTGCTATACAAATAAAATTTGATAGATTGATAGGCTAGGTGGCGCTTTATTTTTAGGCCTGTTTTTTAGGACCGTATCTAGAAGGAGTAGAGACCCAAATGGAGGAACAAAAATGTGTAAAATGTGAATTTTGCTGAATAGCCCCAATAAGTCAATGTTAACAGAACCAACATGAACTTGTTCAGAAACTATCTGAACTATCTGTTGGACTGAGCCACATGTCTTGAATCTTTAACCCTAAAACCATGTTTCTGGTCCATCACTGTTCCTGCTTTACTCTGGATAAAGACCACTACAGACACGGAACCAGTCATTACAATTCAATCTTCACCACATTGCTCAAGTCATCTTTGTCCACCTTTGCTCCTTGCTTAATATGGCCAACCCACTGACAGGTGCTATCATAAAAGGACTACTAAAGGTTTCCCCCACCTTTCACCCAATGATAGAAAGGATATAGACAGTAGCTTGATAATGAGTATTATTAGCTTTTGATCTCTATGGTGATAATGTCACCACCTGATCAATATATATGGCCACATATTGATCAGTTGTTTAGCGTTATATTCCTTTTATGCTGCAAGGTGTGCAGCTGGAATGGTCAAACAAAGATTGTGAAATCAATAGACAGAGAGTCAGATCCAATTAACCTGTAGGCAAGAATCACAGCTAGATACACAAACGGCATAGAGTGAGGAGGCATGAAGCAAGACAAATGTTTGGAAAGATACATGTACCCAGACATACACACAAAGCCAAACACTAAATGTAAATATTGTTTTTATTCCAAAATTTGTCAGCTTACCTAAAGTTTTAAAAATGTTACAATTGCTAAACTGTGAAATACTAATACTCTTATGTTGCACAAAAAGAAATCCAAACATAATGCTAATAATTATTATTAATGTTGTACAAGTTCCATAAAAAACACCTTAAATGTTGACCTACTTAAGGAAGAGTGCAACCAGGGTTCAACCACTTATGCATCTTAGGGTTAAAAATCTGAGCAGCATACATGAGAGAAGCCAATTTGCTGATAAACATGCAAAAACAAGATTCAGGAAAGATTTTTCCTACTAATGCTACTAGGAATCCAGAATGTGAGCCTAGTTGGATCATTCTATGAAAATCTTTCCTGGACTGTGACCTAAAAAACTGCCTCGAGTACAAAACAAGAATGAGACAGAGAACACACCTACCCTCTGAAAAATGACAGCAAGGAAGAGTAAAGCAGGTCAATGAAGAGACCCTGAGAGGAACAAATCATTCTGTTCTCCTTCTGCACCTCTTCAAGGTCTCTGCAGACCGTAACCACACACACACACACACGCATACACACACAGGGACGATCATCCCTAATGACAGAGGAAAACGGACCTTGAGGAGAGAAAGGAGCTAATGTCAAGCACACATGTTCCAGAGTTTACAGTGTAGCTAATCAAACAGGCTTCCAACTCGTTATCTAAATTCTAAATACAAAGAAGTAAAAAAAAGAAAAAAAAAATGAAGTTGAACTATCAGAAGGATTTTTATGACATTGAACTGCACAAACAGCCATGTTTCAGAGATACGATTATCACACAGCTAGCCTAAACAGGAAAGAAACAAAAACACTGCCAGAGCTTCAGGGGACAATTATAACTAGTCGGGGCCTCACACTCACCCCTGCCTGCACCGAGCTCTGCTTTCTAATGGGAGGGGGCTGCACTGTGAGGAAGGGATCTGTCTGCTCTTGAGTGAGCCGTTTCAGTATTCCTTCCTTTTTCCTCGGCCCTGCTCTTGTTTCGCCGTAACACAGCCAGAGGGGGAAACATGACTCTGGAAACTCTGCCCAGCCGATCCTCGTGCAGCTGGGCAGGGTCGTCTTGCCTGTACCCGTCCCTCGACTGCTGTTGAAGAAGAAAGCAAGCTAAGACGAAACAAAGACAACTGTTCGACAGGAAAGGGTGGCTGTTGGGTAATTATCAGAGCACGCCATCAGCCAAGCCAAATACTCTTCTCTTATGTTGTTAACACATGTATATAGAGTGGAAAAAAAAAAAAAACATCATTGTGATAAAAGATTTTCAGTATACAATGCGAGATGTTGAGACCTCACAATGCTCGGAAAAGAACGCACTTTTCTGAACTTCACACTACAATAGACCTGGGCCTCTCAGCCATGCCCTGGGCGGCTGATCAATAAGAGAAACTGAAAAAAAATGCAAAAACTGTAAAATTCATCACTAAAATAAATACACTGCTTTGTTTCATAAAATATAGATATATTTATTGGGAGGAGACAGATGTCATTTCCTTTTTTTGGTAGCCACATTAGCTCCTCAGGTGCTGTTATGTTTCATTATGACTATACCATCTGACACGCTACAAGGCGCTAAAGCAATGGCGAAAAAGTTCTAGGCGACATTTTCTGTACTTTACAGCCGTTAGTGAGTGTAATATGTTCTTCAATAAAATAGGGGCTTCAATAAAGAGCTGGGGCACTTTTTTTGAATCGTATTATTTGATGACGGAGCAATAGATGGAGAGACAGAAAAGAATGTTTTCTGGAGCACAAAACAACAAATGGAAGAGTGAAGAGAATGAAGATGTAGAGATTTTCAAAGTGTTCAATAAACAAGAGCCAAGTTATGCCAGTGTATGAAGAAGAGGCGAGGAAATATTCAGGTCAGCTGAAATTAAAGTAAAGTGAATGTATTTACAATATAACAGATGAGAAGGAAAGAAAGAAACTTGTTTGTGGTTATTTTGGTGTTCACACAGTAGCTAATCATGTGTTTAACTAAATGGTTAATAATGAAACAGACAATGAACTTGGCAGTGACACACTTGAGTTTAAATATCTTTACACCACAGGAACGTTGAGATTTATATGATAAGTCTGATCAGACGCAGTTTCCAATAACTGTTAACCAACAAGTATATCATTTAAAACAAAATTTGAATACTTTTCATGTGGTTTGACTTTTTTTAAACATACTTAACACAAAGTTTGTCATTCAGTTGTGAGGGTGGAGAAGGGAAGCAAGAAAGACATGGCAAGGATACAGGTTTGTCTAATATTAGCCGGAAATGTAAGAACAGCCACTTAATCCCAGGTGATTCATTTTAAAATAGGTATTTAAAAAGAGTTGAGTAGCATTGTTTGTCATTTGATTAAAACTATTAAAGAGCAGGTTAAAAGCTTGAACCAGTTAGCAGACATCTCTACTGGAAACAGCGTTGCACAATTTACTTCATTTGATGCTATTCTTGACACGTGAGCTTGTTAAATTGTTACATGTTGAGCAAAGGCAATGTCAGGTTTTTCCAATATGGTGCAGCCCTCATGAGAATGATTTGCTGCTTTCAGAGATGCACAAATCAGTGGGCAAGAGATCAGAAAGTCATTTTTTTCTTGATCAGTATGTGAAATATTTATCTAGTTTAAAAGCTGTAGCAGTTTTTCCACTCACCAGAACTCTTCTTATTTTTACCTAAAGAGTGTATTGTGATTCACTCCATTTCTTTAAGAACCTTGAAACATTCAAATCAATCACCACCTGGGGCAGCATGCTTGTACTACAAGAGTAGCCAAGTCAGCCGGTGTGCCTTGTACATGTCCCAGGATCACTGCCAGCGATGAAACAAAATGGTCCTCTGCCTGTAATCAGACACTCAGAGCAAGGGCTGGATGATTGGGGATACCTCATGTGACAAGGCAGAAGACGAACAGAAACTTGAGATGTGAACGTTTAGAGGAGCACCTGAAACCTGCAGGCCAACAGCCAGTTTATAATCCTAATGCCCCAGTCACTGTGCACACAGCCCAGTTACTTAATGAGGATTGAATTATATTATAATATGTCTCAATCCACTGTGTGGCCTATAAAGACGGTGTGGTTGAAAGCAACACCCGCTGAGAAAAAAGACAAACGCTGACTCAGCCAGGTTTCATTAGTATCTGCCCCGTTTCAGTTGAGAAAGGTAACCAGGCCAAAAACATTTTCTCTCCTCCTGCCTGTCAGAGTAGGGCAAACTGGTTGGATGGAAACCCAGACAAGAACAATGAGTCATAACCATGCGGTGGATTTCACAGTCGGGATGTGCATTCCTGTCCCGACAAAGGAATCCTGTAGCACCCACACCGACACACAGAAACACCGTCCCCAGAGGCACTGGGGCCCTCTGCTTGTGTTCACAGGCTCCACAAAAAACAACAGAGGCGGACTGAGCGTACTTCTCAAGTACTGGAATTACTCAATCCCAAACAGCTGAAGGGGTGTTTTCGCAAAAACAGATCCATCAATCTAGGTTGGTCATTGCAAACACATCCATTACAGCAGTAGTTTAAATTAAAATCTTCTGCTGATTCACTCATGAAATAAAGCCTTAAAACTTGGACTGTTTCACCAGATTAATAAAGGGCCATCATGTTTTTATTTGGCATCAGTGCTAAGTTTCAGCCAGAAACAGAATATGATCATGTTTTTGCTGTTGAATCTTCAGTTGATGATCATGTTATTTATTAAGTTTGAGATAAATTGACAGAAAGCTGTTTGTTATGGCAACACCTTTTACAAAGTAGGTGTGTAGCTTTCAGTGGGATTTAAAGTGAGTCAGCTATTGTAATTGGCTTCAACTGTTGGGTTACAAAGTACATAAACAGGCTGTCGATTTTGAATACTCAGAAATATAGAGTATCTTTCAAGAAGCATATTTGATAAGTTGATCACTATCGAAAACATAAGCAGAGGAAGAACATCTGTTAAAGGTCTTTACTCTTGAAGTAGGAAGTATGTCAGCAAACAATGTTATTTGTCACACAGAAGGGGAAAATCTGAATGGATCATGTATGCATAAAACTGGGGCCATTAGGCAGGAACTGAATCTGTATCAGAAAATGAGCAGCCTTTCCTTCTCAAGGCTTCAGTCAAAATGAACGCCAAGAAAGTGATTGAATCAGTTAGTGAGCTGACAAGTTTATCTACCGGGTACAGAATGAAGAACCGCAGAGGACAGATAACACAATCAGATGAGAAAACAAGTATGATTAGGTCTGATTGCACATGAAAACAATCCAGATGGGCTTGCAAGGTTACACTTTTAAAGGAAGAGCCAACGCAAGACACTGGTGATGTTTTGAGAGAGATTCATTTTCACCAGACCAAATATAAACTTTTACAAAGAAGAGAAAATTCTTTGAAAATGGATATGTTGACAGTGCATTGATATATTTGTTTAAGTCACTTGGTTTGCCCAGTTTTACCCGAAGAGGTATGTTCAATAAACCATGAACATTTCTTCAAACAGGTGTAAATACTGTATTACATATGAGTAGGACTAAACTGAGTGATAGCTGTGTTATGATGGAAGACCTTCAGAGATTTAGGTCTTTCAAAGGATTTTTGGGAACAACCCAATAGTTCATGTTTTCAGGTAAATGCATGAAAGACATGCATCAATAAATTGGCAAGAGATCAGCTGTAGCTGATGATCAGCAGGTCAGGGGCTAAAATATACAAGTATTGTTTTCTATTCAATAAAAGAACTGCCTCTATGTTTGGTCTATAAATCCATAAATAACAAAATCTACTTGAATGAACTTTCAGTTTGGTAAATGATTAGAGTTTGATTTAAAAAAAAAAAAAAGAAAAGAAAAGAAAAATAGAAATGGGTCAAAATAAACCTTCCAAGAAAACCAGAAAGTGATACTAGTAAGGACAAAAATCCAGCGCATCACTCACAACAAACCAGTTTTGGCCTCTCCAAAACTGAATGTACACTTCATTAATTAACATATATTCTCTTTAATATTCAAATGAAATAATCTGTTTTGTGATAAAACAATTGGAAATGTTTGGCAGCATACCTAATGTAAATATCTGGATGCTTTGCTGTGACAATGAATACTGATTTTACTCCTGCGTATGTGTAATTTGTGGCATTGTTTTTTCCATTTACAAACTGCAAATGCTGATTATGAAAAAACTGAAATGGCTTTAAAGCCCTTTCACATACTAAAATGAAAAATAGATCTTTGCTGAACTTATTGCTGTGCAGTTAAAGCCATTTTGAGGAATAGGGAACAATGTTTCACAAGTCAAATGCATATTGATGCTAAAGCAATCCTGACTACATCAGATTGGTGTGATAAAACTGATGAGGCTATAATAATATTGCCAGGTAAACTGGCTACATTTCAAAGTAAAGCAACCAGGGTTGTGCTGAGCACAAAGGAGATGATTGAATTAGTTAGGAGCGTCCCACTGAGGCGGGTGTACATCCCAGCCTTTTGTTCCACAGTAAAGGTATCAATCATATCCCGACTGTAACTGTAAGGGTCGATAAATACGAATTTTCTGAGAGAAATCAGCCACAAGAAGGAGCTTCTTTAGAAGGAAGCACCCACCATCAGACCTGAAGACATCTGACTGAGCAGAGTTGGTTTAAAGTTGAACAAAGAGCTGTGCTGTATCACAGCAACGATGAAACAGGAAGCAACTATTAGTTAAACAATGAGTTCCAAGTAATAACTTTAACATGCTAAAATTGGGAACTGGCACATAAAAAGGTGACGCCAGCAGGAGTTGCTGCTCCTTGTGTGGGAAAGGTAGGAAAGATAAAATTCGCTGAAGAACAATAGATGTAAAGCTAGCTAACGTTAGCCGCTCACCTTAAAATAACCACCCTCGTAGTGCGTGTTTGGGGGTCCGAATATCGCCACTTCCCAGTTGTACATGTCCGACTCGTCCACCAAAGTTATCTTGAATCCCTCCACCGGCTCATCCTGGAGGCTCTTCATCTCCAGCATCAGTGCTTTTTGTGAACTGGCTACATGGTGCCCATGCTGAGCCATATTCCACAACGAATAATATTAATATATTTCGGCGACCCACTGCCAACTATGCCTGCGAAGGACAAAGCTAGGTCGGTGCGAACAACGGCTACCAACTGAACAACGAGGCCCCCCGAGCGTGTTAGTGAACGTTGGTTTCCGTTGGTTGTTCGGGGAAAGAAAGGGAAAATAATAATGATTAAAAAAAAAAAAAACAGGCTCTAAAAAACCGCGACGAGTGGGCTTTATTTGGCCACAGCTGGAGCGCCTTCTTCCTCTCTTGTTGTGAAGGATCCCGGGGAGCTCAGCACATTCTAAATAAACCTGCTCCAATGAAGTCAGACACCAAGTTTACCTCATTTCCGGTTACGATTTTTTTCAAAATAAAGCTTAAACATTTGCTCTGTTGGAGTTATCGCAAGTTCTGAAGCAACAAAGCAGGTCCAGACCGTCACGCTATGACCTCTATCGTCAGTTTAACAATGTATTTTGTAATGTTTTTATTTTATATAAATATATTAGCTTTACACCAAATGTGATTGAACGCATGCTTTCATATCGGTTCCACATTTGTCTCTCGAAACATTCCAAAGTCTTCGGGGTCATCAATGTGTCTTTTAAGGATTTGTCTTTTCTGGTTTTCACCATGGATTTAACCATTTTCTCGCAAAATCACTCACACCGATTTGTTCACTGCGGCGAGTGATGTGTCCTTTAGAGCTTATGGGTTATTATGTAAAAAGTGTTGGCTTTTTTTTTTTGATGATCTGAAATTGTTTGGTGACAAAAACAAAAAAAGAAAGAAAAAGAAATTGTAAGGCCAACACTTTCTCAGAACACAAACTGACAATTTGGTAAAAGCGTTAGAAAGTTTCTGTAACCATGTATCACACTTACTTTAAAGAAGAAGAAAAAAAAAACAACACCAGCAGTAACCCCAAATGCAAGCAAGTTTGGAGTAACGCTTGGGAACAGACAGGGTTCAGACAAAGTCAAAAGACCAACAAAAAAAAAAAAACAGAAGAAAACAGCCATTTGGTATATGCAAGTTTTTATTGATTTATTTTTTTGTAACACAAAAAAAAAAAAAAAGACTACAGAAGCTTCTCCCAGAATTTATTTCTAGTTTTGATGGACTTTCTTTAAAGGGAGAGTTTATAATTTATGTTGTCCTCTTGACATCATGACCATTTACAATGTATGTTTGATAGCTGAGCATGGAGAATTAAAAGGAAAACAAAAATAACTGTTGAAAATCTTTCATTTGAGCGTACATTTCATTGTAACGAGCCAAACGTGGAAGAAGACACTCACAATGAACTAACCAAAGAGAGTTGAGACAGCGGTTTGCTTCTCCGTACACTGCTTCAGGTGAATTTTTAAACTGGTTTTTCTGAGCCCCGTGCCCTCTGTGTTCATGACACCAAAACCCTTCCTTCCCTTGTGTTTAATAATTTAAAACATTCAGTGATATCACGTCTTAACAGGTAAAAACACAATGCCATAGCATGATCAAGTAAACAAAAACATATTCAGGGGAAAGGAAAAAAAAAAAAAAAAAAAAAAAAAAAAAGGACAGTATGGAATGACTTTTTGTTTAAGAATGTCCTGTGATAGAACAATAACAGAAAAAAAAATACATTCCTAATCATGCAATATACACATTTTAATCTAATATTATGCACACAATGATCATAATAATGAATGAAGAGACGATTTCTCTTGGATTGAGCGAGGTTGTTTTCAGGAACGAGGAATACATACATGATCGTTTTCTTTTGACATTCCTGAAAAACAACAGATCACCTCTGTATTCAGACTCTACAACTAGACTGAATATCAAGTGGAATGGCTGACCTGATGGTCGAAGACATCAAAATTATCTACAACAGCAGACTGATGCAAAGAAGGGCCTTAACAGTATATATGAACTAGTTTTTATCTTGCTAAACACGGTAAGTAGTCAAAAATGAACAACTCAATTCAAAAGAAAAAAAAAAAAAAGGTTTTGTGAGAGGAGGCAAATTGTTCCTTGGGGCGGAAAAAAAACCAAAATGACAACAGAGCATGAAAAGAGGCAAGGCGGTTTTCCGAAGGGCAGGGAAACATCAGGGATGTCACCTGGGTGCCGGCTGACATGGGTGGAACAATCGTGCTGCAAACACACGGGTGGCCCAGGTGGACATATTTCACAAGAACACAAGAAGACGAAGCAGGTGCTTCCTCCTGGTGGAATTTCACTAATACTGGACGATAGAGAGCCTGAACGGCGTCTGCTAGCATAGAATACGCCTTCCTGGTGGCTAGTTTTACTACTATCAACGATTTAAATCCATTTAATTTACGGAAGGAACGATATGTCAATTCTTCAGAAGAGCTTGAGTAGACTGTAGGAGAAAAGGCACCGAGCAAAAAAAAAAAAAAAGAAAAAAAAGAAAAGAAAAAAGAACAACTAAGTTTCTTTTGTTCCTGAAAACACCACATCTGCTCGGAGCATGACCAATGAGAAATTAGGGACAAAGCTTTCTATTAAACCTTTAACCCTCCCTGCCTTTTAGTGTATTTAGCTTTGGTTTTCTCTCTGCTCCATCAGCAATGCAGCTGCCCAAATGTTTAGTCTTCATACACCAGGTGAGGTGACCGAGTTAGAGTACAAAATTTTTTCCAGCTAAGACCCAGATGACAAAAAAAAAAAAAAAGAAAAAAAAAAAAAGAAAAAGTCAGTCACATTGTTTTTCCAGGCCCACAGAGCAGAGCTGCAATGATGTTCAGTAAGCGGGAGGCAGGGAGTCGAGACGAAGGCGAAGACAGGCTTCAAACAAAAGAGGAGGAGAAGAGACCCATACGTCAAACAAAACCAAACTGCAGACGAAAACATAAAACCTCAAACAGTAAAAATACAATTCAACCATCAACAGCAAACATCCAGTTGTTACATTACACGACTGTTAAAGAATGAACTGCCAGCAGGGCGGGAGGGCAGAGGGATAAGGCCTGGGAGAGTAGAGGGCGTGAGGCAATCCAGAGCAAGGAGGAGCTGGAAAACACAAGTAAAAATCATGGTACACAACAGAGAAGACGATGCATGTAGACAGTGAGTCTGTAAAACAACAGCCAGGCTGAGTGACCACATAGAATGCAGAGGAAAGAAATTTTAAAAAAAGAAAAAAAAAGTGACGAAGAATCGGAGTGGATGTGAAGAGAAAGAAATCTTGAAAATTTGAGGACTAATAAATAGGGTGAAGCTGGAGGTGCCAGCCGCAGTGTTTCGTAATGTGATTGTGTTGCTATAATGAGGGAGTGGGTGGCAAGGAGAGCCGGGTGCACCCTGGGGTCTTCAGAAACAATCAGCACTGAGAGAAGGTCTGCTTGATCTCATCCAGCACATTCCCAAGCAGCGTCGGCTCGTCACATTTTGCGTCGATGGACACCGTCTGAGCAGACTGGGAGAGAACAAGCAACAAAGATAACATTTTATGATAAGGTCTAACATTTTAAAACAATTTGAGGCTCAAGTTACATGAAAAGCAAATCGGCATGAAACTCCATGCTGGTTTTAATTAAACAAAAGTGGTTGCTCAAAAAAATACATCTGTTTTTAATCATCTTTTTTCTTTTGCTCTACATGTTTTGCTCATAAATTAACTATGGTAATGAAGGCACAGCTAACAAGCAAAGAGTCGCTTACCGTTTTGACCAGCAGACAGACGTGGTGACCCTGGATGGACCTGCTGTACATGGAGGCACAGGAGTCGATCCTCTCCACAACTAGTCGAGGAATCACAAGAGGAATAAACTGAGCAGCATTATTCAGGTTGTTTCCCATTAAAGAGGTATCTGTGGTGGACCCATGGCTGCTCCTGACTGGTTTTACAAGTAAGATTTTAATTGGTTTTTCTGACAGAAGCCTCATTATGTCACTGAGAGCATCTCTCCCTGTAAAAGCCTGATGCTGAAATACTGCCGACAACACAGGAAAAGGTTGACTTCGTGTGCATAAACCTCAAATTATAATTTCTCAATTAATAATGATAAAAGCCTACTTACAAAGTTTTGTATACATGAAACACTAGGGCTGATAAAAACCAACACCTAATGAAGACAAGTAAAACTTGTGCCAAGATTCTTAGCTCAGAAAAAAAACCAAAAAAAAAACTTTCTGAAGTCACTTCTTGGCATGGTCCCTCTTTAGCATTGATTTTCTTTTTCTTTACATTTGGACCGTTAAATTGAGAAATGTTTACTGTACGACTCTTACATGTTTTCTCTTTCAGTGGTAGCAACTCTGGTAGAGAAAGTTTTCTGGGACAGCGACGGCAAGTGCCCAGAGCGAACAGAACCTAACTGGCCGATGGGGGTTGGGACTACTTTCAAAACAACCTGAAGTTTAACTTTATGTTATCCCTGCAAACAGACGTCTCAAGATCTTACGTCTCACTTACAAGCGAGTTGAAAAAGTTTTATATGGGGCTTCTCAAAGAGGAGACACATAAAAGCGCTGTGCAGGTTAAAATACAGACACATATAGAATACAAGCATAAAAAAGGTCCTGCAATCAAAGACAATTCAAAGAATGTGAAAAGCAATGACTTGGGATTTATTTATAAAGGCTTGAGAAAAAAAATTCTAAGTCGTTGCTAAAAATGACTGTTATCCAATATAGCTACACACAGTGGAAGTATATTCCACTGTCTCAGCACCGCAGACCTCAAAGGCTCTGTACTCTTTAGTTTTAAATCTGATATGAGAGAGAACCAGAAAACCCTCATCAGCTGACCTTCACTTGGAGCATCCAAGTGAAGCAAGTCAGACAGATATAAAGGTTTTGAACCATTGAGAGCTCTGTAATAATGGTAATTTTTTTTCAAAGGATCCTGAAACTGATCATTTCCAGCTTTGGCAATATTTCTAACATGCATCTCAGAGTTCATATCTATGACCAGTACGATGACATCAGGGGCCTGAATGAAACATTTTTTCTTTTCATAGTTCTACTAAAAAATGCTCAATGAGTTTAAAGAGTTGATTTAAAACAACAATCTATATTCATACATTGTTACTTCTGAACTGATAAATAGCACTGAGGAACTGGAGTTTTATGCCATTTTAGGTGGGATTTATAAAGACCACCCTGTGACATAAAACAACCTCAGTATTTTTCTTTATAAACTCAGTAAAAAAAACAAAAACATCAGGGGTAAATGTAGATAAAAATAAAGAGCTGAATGAAGATTAACAATGCGAGTTATTATTCTTGTATAACTATTTTTAAAGTTGAAGCTCAGATGTCTTATTATTCTCCTGTTAAATAAAAACTAAAACTACTTCGAGATTTTAATTTTCACCTCAGAATATTTTAACTACTTTTCAGCAACTTGCTTCAAGCCTTCGACAACTGCATGTTTTTGTTTTTCCTCAGGCCCGACTGATTGCAGCACTGAAACGTCAGAGCTGCAGCTAATGCTGATGGCAGTAGAAACTGAAGGCGCTTGCGCTAAGCAGGCACCTGGCCACTTCAAGACTACAACAAAGTTGGTGGAATAACTCAGAGTGGGTGCTTTTACGGTCTCGCAGGAATGGAAAAATGTGATTTAAACTTTTATAAAAACCAAAGCAGAAAGACTACCTGAGAAGTGGTGGTGGAAGCAGATCCTGGCCAGCAGATGGTGGAAGGGCATGTTGACTCCCTCCAGCCGGATTGAGCTGCTCTTCAGGTCTCCCGACTCCAACAGTTTTGCAAAAGCGTCGCTGAAAAGAACAAACCAGATTAGAAGACATACCTGCGACAGCACACAAAATGTTCAGCAGTTATCGGTAAGCACATTCCAAAAGTGTAAGTGCCAAAGCAAAGGCAGACAACTAAACTTACAAAAAGTCCCTAAAGCACAAAGGACACTGTTGAGGTTACAAAACATTTAGGCCGTGTACATGACTGTGTGAAAGCACCAATGATCCACAAGCCCACAGAGTTCACGACCCTGGGACTTGCTCAAGGTGAGGAGAGTTTATTTTCCAGCTTTAGCTGGACACATGGACATTAGATTGTGTTGCCATTAAAGTGCTTTGAGGGCCCAAATAAATCAGGAATTTTGTTATCAAACTATTTTTATTTTTAAATTGAGAAAAGACAGCAATCACTTTTAAACATCTGTACATGTGTGCGTTTAAATCATCCACCTGTAGCAAGGAGTAGTGATCAAGTAGGAGGTGCAGGTAAAGTGCAGTTTGAAGTCCACTTTCTCATGAGTTGAGTCGTCTTCATTCTGCAAAAATAAAAACACACAAATATAGTTTTGTCGTTTTGGTAAAATTAATAAATGTCATCCTCTATGGTATTTAAATAAATAATCCCCAAATGGATATGAACTAAGTTCTAAACATTTACGGAGAAGTATGTGGATTGACTTAGAAATGTGTGTAAATAAATGTAGAAACAACAAAAAAAAATCATCTATAGACCATAACTGGCTCTAAAAAATGAAAAAGAAGGAAAGTAAAGACAACAAAAAAAAAGAAAAAAGAAAAAACCTTTGACAAAAATAAGTTAAGCACTGTCAGTAGAAATGTTCTTGCGGTTCTTCTGTAATGCTTCTGTTTTATTTATAGATGCAGCGCTGTTCGTGTGAATATTAACACTGACCTTAACAATGAAGGTTAGAGTTCCCTTCAGTTTCTGTGGCATTACGATGCTTTGCACAGTGAAGACAAACCGTGCCTCATTGGACACTCCTTCACCAACAGAGAGAAAAGAAATTGTTAGAAAGCGCCAACTTGACTCTCACAGGAGGCATTCTGCAGATCCTTTCTGACCCGGAGGAAGCTGGAAGGGGACGACGAGGCCATCGTGAGGACCCGAGCCTTCTGGCCTCTGTAGTTTGGAGTTCAGAGAGTCCAAGACGTTGAACTCCATGGATTTGAGGAAGCTGTTGCACTTGTTTTCAAATATAACAGACACAACCACCTGGCTGCCATCCTGCAGGTTCCCCTGGATGTCGTACACCTTGAGAATACAAAGGACAGGTGACCAAACAGGTTTTTACGTCATAGTCACAACACCCAATTCATTCGAGAAGCAGTTCAAGAACTCGGAGGAAAAAAAATTGGATGAAGAAAAAAAAAAAAAGACTTTCAAAAAAACACAGGAAATTAGATTAATTAGTTTGGAATGAGAGGACGCAGGGCTTCATAGAACCAGTCTGAACACCATAAGATAAACACAGGGACAAACGTCAGCCTTAGAAAGTGAAGAAACACTCCACACAGGCTCTCATGTACTCTGACCCAGAGGGCAAGTCTGTGAGAAACAGCGAGGACAGAGAACAGCACATCTAAGAAGGAGTTTAGAAGATATTCTGTCACTGACAGAATGGTGAGCAATACCTCGTCAGCATCTTCCATCATCTTTAAAAAGAGCGAGAGACCAGAAAGTAATTTAGGCTTTTTTTTCCCCTCTTATTTTATAATAGTTGGGGTTTTTTAGGTCATAATTAGAAAATCCACACAAATACCATTGGTAACATTTTCACATAAAAAAAGCTCATTTACTCAGTGCACGAGTGTGTTGGAAAAGTTTTGTATTTCTCACAAATGCTTATTATTTTTAATCTAATGTGGAATTTAGAGCCTCGGGGGGAAAAAACATCAATATTTCATAAGCTTCAATGCACTGTATTGGGATTGGACAGACTAACACAAAATGTCATACAGTAGGGAAGTGGAATGAAAAGTTGTGGAAAACAATGTCTCCTTTTCATTCCACTTCGCACAGTTACCACTTTGTGTAGCTCTATCACATGAAATACCAGCTGCAGAAACCTGAGTAATCTTAGCTAATGACACAAAAAAACTAAGATGAACAACAATCAGCAACAAACACAAATGTATTGACTGTTTCTTAATGTCAGACTGAAGGCCAAACATAATCCAACTTCTGAGAATCATTCATGTTCATTAGAAATCAAACTGGGGAGTTAAATAACATTGATGCCAAATTTAAAAAGAAAACGTCGCAGAAACTCACCATCTTGATGTAGGAGTTCTCGGCCAGCAGGCAGTAATTGGACATTGGCTGAAAGGAGAGAAAAGCTGAGGTCATGTCAGCCATTCTGTGTCCCTGATGTTTAATACGCAAAAGTGTGATTGTAGCAGAAAGTGACTTTGAACAGAGCTAGCAAAACAATGACGATAAATTATTCTCCTTGAGCTCCTCTGGCTTTGGGATCAGAGATGCTAATTGAGAAAAAGGAGCATGTTATAATAATTAACATAGGAGATGAAATACATGGGCTGTATTAAAAAAACAAAAAAAAACAAGCTCATTGGCACATAAACAACCTTACACTTGCTGCTTTAACACTGACCGGGAGGGGCTCTTCCTCCTCAACGGTGCCGTTCTGAACAGACTCCTCTCCAGCACCGTCACTATGGTGATGATGGTGGTGATGCTTCTTCTTCTTTTTCTTCTCCTTCTCCTCCTTCTCCTTTTTCTGCTTCTTCTTCTTGTGTTTTGAGGACTTCTAATTATTAAAACAGAACACAGCCATGAATTACTGTTACACCAGACAAATAAGCAGAGGAATACGACAGACGCCATTAGGTTTATGACACATCATTTGCCCTAGCTTGTTGGAGGGAGAGCTGCCAATGCGACAAACCCTTCCAGGGTGTGAATCTTGAGGGCTGCGGCCAAACGTTTAACTTTGATCACATCATCAGCGTGACTCACCGTCTCCTCCATTTCTGTGTCTTTGGGTTCATCTGGCTCGGAGTCTGGTGCTGTGACAGAGGGCTCTGGGGCTGCTGCTACTGTTGCTGCTTCCTGCTCAGACACACACCCAAACATAAAGCGTCCGATTACTGCATTAGCAGGAGCGAACACAAACACATACGGCCGAGTTTGCCACATCTGTGTTGGAAGAGGCAAGTGAATTAGGGAGGACGATAAACAAGCCTCGCTGCCTTATATGCTGCGTGAAACTACTGTATTGACCAGCGACACAAACTACGGTGAAAACATTTAAACTGTCTACCAGGCGGAATCTAACCAACATATTTAATATATACAGATATGATCTCTTTTGCTGGAGAGACAGTCAGTGCAGAAACAAAAACACTTTAAGCCCCATTTCTAGATTGTTTTTTTTTTCTTCAGGGCTGATGAGCTCCAGGATAAAGATCCAGACACCTGACAGCACTGCTTCTACTTAGCAAGCCCTCATAAATCAGTCGACTAAAGATGTAAAAGTAGGTTTTAGTGAACATCAAAAGGCAACTTCCATTTAATAGTGTAGCATGTTTGTGTTTTTCTGCAGCTTACAGATGAGATGACGTAAAAAAAAGGAAGAAGACAAAATGAAAAGTTTACGCGTGTTTGGTGGAGGCCCGGTTAGCAGAACAAAGATTTTAAAAAGCCATGGCTTCAAAACTGCGAAGATTTTCTGTCATATCACTGTCATAAAATTACTTTAAAGTAATTTTAGTGAGACCTTAGAAAAAAATGACAGGGGTGACCAGGATGTCGTCACAGTTACTAGCAGCACCTGATCCCGACTTAACAAGTTAATTTTACTTTGTCAAATAGGAATAACAAGCTGTGCAAAAGGCACACTTACCTAAAAATGTCATTGTACATTTTTGCTCAACTCTGTGTACTACATTTTCTTTAAGGAAACAATTATTCATACTTTGCCAAGAATAAGAATTTTAAAAGTTATAATAATGGTCCTGCAAAATGCTGTAATGGGTTTTTTTTAAGAAAACATGCTTATTATAAGGCTGAATATACACAAAATCCAGAGTAACCTGAAGGTAAGTCCTTGCTTAGGTGATTTCTCAAATCATGAAAGGCTGCATCAGAAAATCTCTAATGAGACGCATTTTTAACCACAAAATTAGTCTCACAAATAGGGATTTCCTCTCACTAGGTGATACTCACAGGACTAATATTAAAACATACAACAGACCAAAAAAAAAAACAAACAAACAAAAAAACAAAACAAACAAAAATCCACATGACTGCTAAGGAAGATTCAAGAGACACATAATGATGCAGCATTGACACCAACAAACAAATTCCCACTTTGACCTCAATTATAGAAGGACACCCGCTGGGCAAAACAGGAACTAACGCGAACCACTAGTACACACAGACTGTACACAGACATACATGCTAGAAAAAAAGATGTGCGCTTAAAAATGGGAGTGGATAGACTTTTATGTGACCTGTGGGTAGGAAAAGGGGGAGCAGGGGAGACAAAAAGGGAAGAAGCCACTGAAACGGCGTATGGTCCAACACGTGAGGAAGGTCCATGACACAGGATTATGAAACAGGGATGTGCAAACTGAGAACAGAAGGGTAGGATGTGGAGAGAGGGAGGGTGGGAATGACTCAACCTGGGTGTTAGAGGGCACTGGAGCGTTTGAGAGCCAGAAATCCAGATCCGATACCTAGAAGAGGGAGGGAGGGAAAAGGGGGGCAGGAGGTGAGGGCCACACAGTTTTTGTATTTTTACTACTATTCATGAAAACAGACAAGAGGCTACATTGCACTATTTCATGAATAAATCAAGCATTTGGCAAGAGACTGCAGTCGGTTATGAGGAAGCTGATACTAGACCAGAGGAGCTGGTTGAAAGTAGGCTAGGAAGAAGCAACAGAAGTGCTGCGTCAGGGAAATGATCAAACATCTGTTTACATGCAGTCTTCTTCACAGCAACTGTAATACGTACGTTATAGTGTTTCTGATTCAATCATTTGTTGAGAGCACCTTGCAAAACTATTCATACATCTTAAACTTCTTCATATTTAGTGACGTTAGAGAAGTTTAATGTCTGACAGGACAGCAAAGTAGCGCATAATATCGAAGTGGAAGGAAAACGGAGTACATCGGTGTGTTAATGTAATCAAATTAGGGTTGTCAAAATAAGAGCTATTTTAATATAATAGAGATTAAAAAAAAATCTTCTACGAAATTCATTTATGTCAAAATTGATAGAAAACAAGTCATCATCAGAGAGCAGTGCTACAGAAACTCTTAGATCCTTCTGAAGATTCTGGTCAAAGAATCTAAACATTGAGCTGCTGCTGCTGGAAGTTTAAAACTTCAGTAACAACCCGGTCAGAGGTTGTTACTGAAGAGTCTTCACAGTCCTCTTTGGCTGACAAAACAAATGCAGAAGCGTTGCTCATTTTGCCTATCAGGCATTCCAACAGCAAAACACAAAAAGCCGAGGGGCAGCGCTACAACTAACACTGCAATAATAAAGTTGTAAAGTTCCTGCACACAGTGATATAACTGTGTGCAGAGACTCCGTTTTTTACTAAGTAGTTAAGTGACGAAATGATCAGCACGTCCCTTTCATTACTCCACTTTTCAGTGACAAATGAATTGGAAACCAATGTGGCTGATAATAAAACAACTTCATTTTAACACAGTGGTTCCAGACTGAAGTCGACAATTGGAGCAGAAACTCGTCAAACCGGATCGTCTACCGTTTTGAAAAAAGGTGACTTTTAAGTTGATGAATTTCTAAAGTCAGAGCTGATTTGATTTATACTTTGTGGTTTTTCCCCAATCATAGCAATGAAATCATTGTCATTCTATATTTGGTAATATTTTCTGTTCTTTAATAAAAAGAACCCTGAATTTAAAGAAGAAAGAAAAATAGTTGCGTATTTTTCTTAGTATTGGTATCAAGTTTGACATTTTCTGTATTGCGTCAACCCTAAACCAGGCTGAGCGAGGGGTTCAAAAACTTTTGCACGCCACCATAATTTATCATTTCTTTTAGATGCTAGCCATTTTTGGCTTAGACTTGTTTTGAAAGTACCTCAGCAGTGGTTGAGGAGGAAGTGGGTGGTTCTGCCACTTGACTCGTTTCTTCTGATTGGAGCACAGGTTCGTCAGGCTGATCCACAAGAAGATCCTCCTCCTTGTCTTCATGTTTGTGTTTTTTCTTCTTTTTCTCTTCTTTGCTCTTCTGCAAAAGCAAAGCAAAAAAAAGATTCATGTTTCAGTCAGGCTAAAGAACAAAGTCAAAGCAGCTGACAGCTTAATGATGTCCTTTTATAAATCTGATGAACAATTTTAAATATTCAGTCTGTCTTATGATACTAGATAGCCTGAATAGTATTGGTCTTCGTGATCAAAACAACTCCTTCACCTTCCGATCTCTCTCTTTGTCTTTCTTCTTCTCTCTCTTTTCTTTGCTGCTCTTCTTCTTGGGTTCCTGCAAAGTCGCATTTTCAGTTTCTCCATCTGTTGGGCTTTTCTGGGCCTCGGCAGCACGATGTGACCTGACCGGCAGCTTCTCGCTGTCTGCAAGCGGCCTGGACAAAAAGCAAAATGTACAGAAACCCATCACTTAACTCACAAGACTTTGTTACACAACTGACCCACCTGGATTTGGTGCCAAGACCTGCAAAACTATGAGTATTAGTTTGTTTTGCAAGCTGACAATACAAGGCATACTGGAACAGAAAGCAATTCTCAGGCACATTCCGCTTTTCCAAAATGCAAAGCTGCGATATTTCTCCACGCCTGAAACATTAGACAATTAAACATCGGAACATTTCTCCACACAAGCCTTCATGTCTCTTCACCCTCAAAGCTAGACCAGCATGCAAGGTGTCCCCCTGCTGGTGAAGATCTATGGACAGACAACGCTTTCTGTCTGATGTCAGACACCATTTTGTAATTTTTGGGTAAAAAAAAACAAAATTCAAAAGCCAGAAAATATACTGCTCTAGCTTGAAACACATTTTATTTGTAAGCCTCCCATCCATCCATAAACAACTGTCCAACAAGATGCTCACTTCCTTTGAAAGTATATTCTACTCCTAAAACTAAATAATTCAACCTCTCCCAGGATGACTTACAGATAGGGTTTAATTGAAACATTTTATGAGAACCAATTGATGTTATGTTTTTCAAACCTACAGACTAGCACTGATTAAAGGGCACATCAAAGGACCAGCTATCAGGTATGACTTGGGAACTGTGGATAGAAGCATTAAGGCATGTATCACATGTGGCAAGGCCTCTAAAAGCATGCACCATATCATTATTTGAAGGAAACAAAAGAAAAAAAACAATTTTTTTGGGAGCTTATACCAGCCTATATCGGGTAGTCTACCGTAATCAGCAGGACAGATTATTATTAAAGATTAAGACCTGAAAATATCAGCACCAACATGCTAATGAATATGTTCGTATGCTTCGCTTTACTGATAGTCTTAGTTTAAAGAGCACAAAAAGAAAAAACATTTGTTTGAATTAGAAGATGCTGATATTGCCAAGGTAAGTGCAAAGGTGCAGGAAAGAAGAGGCATCAGGGTAAGAGAACAGGGACTTGGATAAATTGTCCAAAGCTGCTAGCTACAGAAAACACAAGGCAGGGAAAGAAAAGAAAGGAAGCAGGTAGGGCAAGCTCCAACTAGAAAAGGATGAGGCAGCTGCATTGTAAGTGTAAAGGCATCTAGTAGCGGAAAGACAAAGCCGGTAAGCCCGTCTGTGCGCAGTCAAGAGCCCACTTCCTGTGGCTGGGGTTCTACTCACCTGCGCCCAGCCGACTCCATCAAACTGCCCACACCGAGAGACAGTGATGGTTGTGTGCAAGCACAGAAAAGAAGAAGCAGAAAGTAATGAGGGTGTGAGGAAGGATAGGACCAAGTGGCATCAATTTTGATGCTTTGGTCAGAAATCTCAACACAAAGTGCAGGGTCGAACTTTTCAGGCTACTTCTACTTCTCTAAAGACATTTTAGCTCGTCTGTTTAAATGTGCACGGCTTCAGCTCAGTCAAACAGCTCTGAGCTTAAATAGACTCAGTGGTTCTCACATCAGCTTTTGTATTGCAGGAAAACATTCGCGTTGAGATGTTCAAATCTGTTCCAGACTGTCGAGCGTCAAAGCGTCAAAAAAACGTCACTAAATATGAAGAAGTTTAAGATGTAATATTGACATCTATGTGCCTTTTAATTATGTCCATTAGATTCCAAATGGCACAGGTGAGCCATCCAGAAATACTGAAAGAAGTCCCACAAAAATAAAAAAAATAAAAAAAATTTGGTATTTTAATGCTAAAATCCTTAGTATGTTGGGAAACGGGAGTTAAAGTGGGAAGAAAATGAAAAGAAAACCTATTTTTAGGACAAATTTAACACAAAAAAAAAATGTAGGAATTTGATAAATGTAATTAGTCCTGTACTAAAAAACAAAAGAACTTCAAAATAAAAAAATTAAGACAAAAATTATTACCAAAAAAAAGGGAAAAAAAAAAAAAAAAAAAAAAAAAAAAAAAAACACAGTTCCTGGCAAGTTGCTACCCAGCCCTCAAAAAAAAACAAACACAAAAACCAAGCAGGTTGATTATTTTGTAGATGTAGTTGAAGTTTGAAATAAAGAGTTAAACTAGTGAGAACATAAATTGAGGCAGATCAGAGCCATGTGGACTCACTTGTCCAGGTCGATGTCCAGAGCTTTGTGGGGGTCAGTGGGGTCTCTTTCATCATCATCACTGGGTAAGGCATTCTGCAGGCAGCAAGAGGATACAGCAATTAGCACAGGACTTAGTAACATGGCAAAATATCAATTTTAACAAATTTGATAGAAATCTTGATTTCTATTACCCTTTAAGGCTCAAATGAAGCAGTAATTATCAACTTAAGAAAACCGATGCAACTTATTCAGAGTATTTTCTTTTATGTAAAACCTGCCAAAAATGTCAACAACGAAAGCACTTTTTGATTTAAAACGGAGTTGAAACAGTTTCCCCAATATCTCAGACATCTACGTTGATTTTTTTCTCTAGTCAGAGAGGGACTAAGCAACGCAAGTTATTCAGAGTAACATCAATACAGATTTATATAAAGCCATTTGTGTAGTGGTTAGTCAAGATAATTTAGCTGCACTGATGTGGTTTAAAAATAAAACAAATAAACACAACACACACTCTGATTTTTATGTTCCAGTTTTTTAGGGCACAGTCATCTCCGTATTGCAAGCACTGCTTCGTATCTTAGTGAATTTACTGCTTTGCTTCAGCTTGATGCATCAGTTTTGTTTTCCTAATTTACTAGCGGCTTCATGCATTAACTCAAATAGCAGCAAAGAGTTTAAATAAAAAGCTAAACAGTAGTAGTAACTCATGTCTGGGTCAATACTTAACTCATGGCATTTCTATTTGACCACTGCGATCTCCCAGCATGCCTACCTCTGGCATCTCCTCTGTAACAATGTCCACCATGTGAGCTGGAGTGATGTCCTCTTCGCTCTCCGGAGCCGAATCGTGTTTCTTCCCTCGTCCGCTGCGCTTCTCTTTCCTCTTCTTCTTTTCCTTCTTCTTCTTCTCTGCTCTCTCTTTCTGACGGCGCTCCTCCTCCATTTTTACATACTGGTCAGACATAGGCAGACCTGAACAACAGGAGCATCGTTTATAAGACAAATGAAAGAAGGCAAGACGAAAGAGAACGGCAAAAAACACTGGAACAGCCATTTTAAATATGATTTTGGTGACTAATTTAACTAAACTATTAAGATGCTTTTAACGTTTCTTTGATTAATGTTGTGATATTTGACCCCACCTGGGACTTTGAGAGGCACATTGAGGTCAATCTGCACTACTGGGATGTGCTCCACGCCAGGAGCTTCTTGATACACCTGCACAGATTAAAAAAAAAAAAAAAAACGTCAGTACAGTGGAGTTAAAATCTGTTAATTTGATGGACGATGCACAAATGGATGAGCAGAACATTGGATATATTCCATTGATGACTAAGCGCATAATAAAATCTGGGCATACAAATATTTTTTTTTTCATACTTTACATTCTTCTAAAATTATCCTGACCAAAAGAACAATGATAAAACAAAATATCATCAAGTTTCTAATCTGCCTATTAACTCAGTGTTTCTTTTAAAGAGTGTAAAACAAAGCACTATTATTGAGAAAAGATGAGTGAAAAGTGATCAACATACCTTCTGAGAGGACGGGGAAGCCTTGATGTAGAACGGATTGTTGGCTTGCTCCTGCTTTCTGGCTTCCCTCCTCTGGGAAAGAAATAAAATCCGCATCATGAATTAATCCATGAATAACCTCTTTACTCCATTTTAGAACACGCAGGGATCCACAGGCGAAGGCAGATAAATAATGCTTAAACCCTGAGCTAAAGATCAATACTTTTTTTATTAAACAATCACTGCCCGGGAATATATTCACGCTATGTCTTTGAGAATTGAGAATGTCAAATAAACATGCAAATGAAGGTGAAAAGAAGAGGACTTTGTATTAACCATTCCCTCATACTAAATAACGGAACGCAGATAACAGGAGTAAAAATCTTCTGCAACAAAATGAAGCCAGTAAAATGTGCAGCTGTTCCTCCATGCGTACCCGCGCTAGCTCTTTCTCGTCCACCTCTGTGTGACGGGGTCTGGAGTGCTTCGGCTCCTCCTTCGCAAAAATCGCCTTCGGCTGCTCATCCTCAGACTCGCTTTCAGAAGGCGGTTCGTTGATCCAGGCGTCCAGGTCCAGGCTGCACAGACATACAAAGACTAACACTTCAGTGGTCAAAATAATTATGAATGCTCTGAAATTTTAGCTGTAATTATATATGTCGGTACATGGTAAAAAAACAAAAAAAACAAAACAAAAAAAAAACAAAAAAAAAAAAACACTGACCCTTCAGGAACAGGAACTTTCTTCTGTGCTTTCGGGGCTACGGGGTTGAGTTCTCCTGCAAACAGCGCGTTGACTTCCTCTGCCACTTCCACGTCCTTCTGCTGAAGTTTCTGGATGTACTTGACCAGCTGCAGGATGCAGGACGCCTGAGGACAGAAGGTGAGCCAGTCAGCATGAATCGTACTTGACCAGAGTAGTTTGTCTGGGCGTGACCTGTTCAGCTCCCCGTCTGTCTCACCCTCTCCTGGACTTCGAGGTTGGCGCTCTGCACAAACAGCGGCAGCCTGTCTATCATTAGCTGGCTGGCTTCCTGCGCAGCTGTGCTGTCTGTGTTCCCCTCCTCGCCCTTCAGCACCGTTGCAAACAGCTTGGCTGCGTTCTGAACATACACGGCCTGGATGTGGCCCGGCAGCGTGGCCACCTTGGGCCGCAGCATGGCCTCCAGCGTCTGCATTGGGTTCTCCAGGTGTCTACCAAAACAATACGATTTATACACCTGCATGCTTTCGGAGTCGTCCTCCGCTCGGCACATTGTGTGAGAAAATGTGAACTCACTCGGAGAACTCGCCGCAGATCCAGGCCGCAGCGTACAGAACCTCGCAGATGCCGTTCCGCTGCGTGTTGCCCGTCAGCAGGTGGGCGTTGTCCAGCAAAGTGGCCATCTGAGCGACAGCGAACGCGCGGATGGCCTTCACCCGAATGGCAACGTCCAACATCTGAGAGGCGATGAGGTGGCCGTGTCGTGTGCCCTCTAATCGGGTCAGTTCCACCAGGATGCTGATGTACCTGTCAGTCACGCACAGGGCAGCGAGTGGCGTTCAATCCAACCAAGTTAAACTCTGAGTGAGGCAGAAAAGAGGGCAGGCAATCGGCAAAACAAACCATTCAAAGTTGGTGATGTACTGGTAGTTGCTCTGGCTGCAGATATCGATGATCTTGGTGAGAAGTTCATCCCTGTAAGTGGTTCCTTCAGCTTTGTCCACATGCAGCATAAGCTTCTTTACGATCTCCATCAAGTTCTTCTTAGAAACCTGGACAAAGCAGAAATGCAATCCGTAATGATGAATTGAGGTTTGAATAATGTCTCTTACCTTCATAAAAAGACAATAAAAACATATTGCTGAGGCTAACAATACACATTTTTCTTCATGCTTGAGCTCACTGAGATTCCCGTTTATTCATCCTGAACAAACGTCATAATGCAGGAAACTAAATTAACTGAAGATGGACTTGTTTTTGTTGCCAGCTTCCAATTTTTGTAGAACTCTGAGCTGACTCTGCAGATTTAATCTTATTCTGGACAGGATGAGCACCAAGTTCCTCGATCCATCCTGCTGTGTCATCAACCTTCATTGATATTAAAATCAGCTTCCACGTCTTTGTGCTCCCTCCTGTTCCATTTTACACATCTCACCGAGACGAAAATAGCTTTTACATGCATGTTTACATATAAAAGTAGGAAAGTGTGGAGGGCCGTTTCAGCGCCGTACCATGCCGTAGAGAAGGTCCAATGCTCTGAGACGAATGGACTCATCTTTGTCATCAAGACACTGCAGGATGAGGTCCTTATGAGACTGGACAGACTTTGGGTGCGTCTTCAGGATTTTGGACATGGCGAGCAAGCCCAAGTATTTCACTGCACGAAGAAGAAAACACACAACCTCATACAATGAACCTGATAAGATTACAGCTCCTAATGTTTTACTAGTTCTTATGTCTGCTGATATGCAATTTGTTTAGACAGCCAATTATTAATTTATGTGGATATTAATATTTTCAATTATTTATCTCAGGAATTTTAAGCTACATTAGAGTCCTGAACTAGACCAGGTAAAATTAGCTTTTTAAAGTTTAAATACTTCAGCAATTCCATTGAAGGAATAAAACTCAACTTGATGAGAATAAGTAGACAAAGACTGACATTAAAAAAAAATTCAGTTAATTTTAATGAGTATAGCCAACAACTAAGGAAAACGTTAAAATGACTTTTTTCAGAAAATGTGAATATTGAATAAGAGCAATTGAAGAATTTTTATACAGGAATGTTGCACTCATGTGCACTGTGAAAGAGGCATGACTTTGCAGTCACCCACACTCTCTTGTAGAAAAGCACATTACTGGAAAGATTAGTGGATGGAAAAAGTGTGGTAGAACACTATGCATAAGTAACACCATAATGGCAGCCTCAAGAAGACTGAAGGAAAGTCTCTTCAAGAAGTTTCCGTTTTCATTGGCTGTAAGCCATAATCATCACATCTAAAGAGAAATAAACACTTAAATCACTCTGTCATAAACTCACGAACAGTTATTGAAATAAATTAACTTCATGATTTTCTAATTCCCTGAGATCATTGTGTATATAACCTAAGTCCTACAACAAGCTACAGATTCAAGAAGGAAAAACAAAAAAAAAAAAAGGAAAACGGTAAGACAAAACTCAGAGGACAATGGAAAGGACAAACACACATACACACACACAGGAGACTAGATTTGTTTTGATTTATCCTTTAAGTCCCTGACAGATGTTCCTCACACACCAAAAGGATTTTCTAAAATAGGCATTCTGTCAGTCATTGTATTGGGCAGAGAATAACAAAGCCGCTCAGCTTTCTCAATCAATAAACGTGAAGCAGCGACCTTAGGGTGAGGAGACGCTAGGTGCAGTGAATTCCATCGCACAAACGGCCAGCTACTGACATCGCTACTTCACAAAAACAGCAGCTAATTAATACCATCTTTAACAAGTTATATCATGCAGCGGTATCTATTTTTGAACAATGCATTTTCTTTTACTATGGACAACAAAATAAATAAATCATTAAGTCAGTTTTCCACACTGTCATTTCTTACTCCTGTTCATTGAAATACTGCAGACACAACCTCGGTTTCTAAAGCTAGAAAGTTCAAAGTGTAGATCAAAACAAACAGACAAAAAAAAAAACGCAGCTTGAATATGCATTAGTGTTTACCCTGTCATTGTCCATTTATATTTAAGACACAAGTTTGCCAGCCTGCTGGTTGCACACTTGTTAGTGTGCCAGTTTGTTCTGTCAACATTAAAACCACTTTCCCAAAGGAGAACTAACAATTTTAGAATGCTGCATTAGCTCCACATTTGAGCCGTTAAGATTGCTTTATTTGGCGTCAAAAAACTGGTTATGAGCTCTGCCAGTCTTCAAGGGCTTTCAATCCGATATTTAAACGAGGATTTTTAAGACTGTCCTCATTTATGAATGAAAAGCTAATTTATAACAGACATTTATGAACAACTGCAACTAAGCGGTTGGGTGATGTGTTTATTGATGAGAAGCTGTGGGATTTTAATACATTAGAAAACATAACTGTTCACTATTTGACCTGCTGATCACCAAACTGAGCAAAAAGAGTGAAACTTGTCCATTTTGATAGCTTTAGAGCATTCAGTATCCATTCTGCTGTAAAATCTCTCAAAGATTATCTGATAAAAGCAAGATGCAAGACTAAAACAGAGCCCACCTCTAAAGAGGAGGGAGGAGGAACACAAGATCATGATGTTCATGCATGCTTTACATTTTTTCCATTTTTGGTTGATAGGCAGTGCTTTCTCAGTCAGTATCTTTATTCTGATCTCCAAAGCTCTGATACCAAGCAGGTTCAGTCTCCAGCGAGGTTTACCACCTCTAGTTACCACAATAAGGCATTCGTTTTGCGTCACAGTAAGGGTCGCCGTTTAGACGTGGCAGACATCTGATTCCGAGGACCAACAACGGCGCTCTAAAACCAAGCCACATTTCAGAAAAATATCTTCAATATTTTTTCGGCGGAAGATAAAAGGATAAACAAAACGTTAAACCTCAAATTCTAATATACTACCACCAAAAATCCACTCTCTACACCACATACACACAACTAGCTAGATATGGATGTCCGGATAACTCGAATGGCTGACTACAACGATATAAAAACCAAAACTGTTGTTATTAAACAACTCCAGCTTAAAGCCTTTTTTTTCCCCCCTCAAACTGGATGGTTATTGAGCTACGAACTGAAGCAGTCTGAGAATGAACACTGCAAGCTTCTTCGCAGTCATACTCGGCAATTTGCAGATGCTGCTTAGGAACAATGGTATTCCAAGCAGGCCTTCTAATTTAGTAAAAGTGCAATAAAGTTCGAGTTATCCAGAGTCAGGAGGTCTACGGTGTGGTCGTCTACGAGGGCCGACTGTTCCACAGTCAGAAACACACAGACAATGAGAAAATGACACACTGCAGGCATTGACAGAGGGCTCACAGTTCTGGTCCGAGTCTTCTATCAGGATTCGCAGTTTCTGCACACAGAGCTGTGGGAGAGAGAAAGAAAGAAAAAAAGAAAGAAAGAGAGGAACAGGAGAAAAACAAAGGGAGCAAAGAAATTAATGATTTTCTAGACCTTTCCACACCAGATCTGACTCCCAATAGGATATATCATGCAAAAAAAAAAAAATCTAGAGTAGCTAACTGTCTGGATCACTGAGAAATGGACTGAATGAAAAATGTCTTTTGGCCTTCCAATCAGACAGACCATTTGCTCATCATGCATTATGATTCAGCTGGAGTGGAAAGGATTGGATTGAGCATAATTTCCATGCAAACTTGAATAGATGGGATGGAAAGCTGGCGCTCCCTACCTGGATGCTAGCGCTGTGGTTGGGCATCCCAGAGGACAGAGAAATCAACACTGCAATGACGGACAACAAGGCGGTTAGTTCAGGTCTGGAATCTTTACAGAAGTTTGACTTACACATTTGGATAAATGGGATAAAAGGCAAAATGCATTTTTAACTTTCAGGGCTTACAAACTCAACAGTATGAGTTGTGGTTTAAATCTAGGATTCTAATCTCTTAGAAACTCGGCAACAATTTGTTGAATGCATTCCCCACAGATTCCCAGAACTGACCTGCAATTACAGTGTTGACACATTCGTACAGCAAAGACATGGCAGAGGTGCTGTGGGAGAGAAAGATGAGTTAAAGAGCAAAAACAGATTCATTTGCCTCAAATTGGAATACTTCAGCATCCATAGGAAAAATAGAAGCAGGACTTTGACCTCACCTGTGGATTAAGTTTGTCAGGGGCTCAATAAGCTTCTTCCCCAATCTTGGCTCCAGAGGTGTGAGCGCACCAAACTGTTAGGAGAGGAAAAGGGTGACAATTTAAGTATTGGAGTTGCAGTGTGAGAATTTGGCAGTTTTCTATGTGGAAGCTTCAGCACTGATTAAACCTGAGTGCAAAGCTACAACAGATAAAGGATTTTTAACAAAGTGTCATGTGATCTTGTGGGAAGAAGAGGCATCTTTTCCTCTTTCAGTGTACATGTGCTCTTTTAAATAGTAAAATTCTTAAAAAGCACCACACACAAAAAAAAAAAAAAAAAAACATACACCAGAACTAAAAGCACTGGAGCGGATTATTTATTTGCTCCAGACCTACTGGTGTTGACAATTCTCGTGTTTCGAGTTTTTTTTTTTGTTTGCTGCAGCTGCTCCAGTCGTCCTGTTCACTTACCAGTTTGATGATCTTAATGAGAACCCAGTTATTGGTGGAGGAGGTCATAAGCTTGAAGAAAAGGGGGGCGAGAGACAGGTAGTTCTTTGGGTTTCTCCTCGCTAGCTCACAAATCACATTGACGGCCGCTGACTGCACACCTGAGAGAGAGCAGAAAATAATTAAACAGAGGAAAGAAAAGCCAATGTGATTGCAATGTCACATTGGCTTTTTTAATTGACTATTTCAAAGGTGTATATCATGCATAGTGGGGGGGGGGGGGGAACCCCAATGAGAACACAAGAACAAGAAAAATTTTTTAGAACAGTTATGTTTTATGTGTGGCAGGTAAAGCCGTTAAATTGTGTAAAAAATTAAGTTAAAGGATAGAATAGGATGCACATTTTAATCTCAGTTCCATTAACGAATGGGTAGAAGTATATAACTGTTCAGCATTACAGCTCATGTTTGACTTTTAAAATACTCAGCAGCAGGACTGAAACCTGGGATACTGTTTGCAAGTATTTTTAATGTGTTATATTGTGAGGCTGCAGCCCTCAGATGGTCCTGGGATGAGATTTAGCACTTGAAAATGTCACACCCCAGTTTATGTTAACACTACAGCAGCACCATGTAACCTTAATTTCCCTCCATTCACTATAAAATAGTCCCGATAAGACACACCAGGCTCCCATCATATTCATCTATGATTTGAAAAAATGTTTTAGATGGCAACATATCATTGTGCCATCACATATGCCTCTAACAAGCACCACAAACTGATGGAAAATGCCTTTCTGTACAATAAATTAAATGCATGTCTTGGCAATTACCTGGATCTGGATCCTCCAGTTTCTCCTTGAGTCTTGGGAAAGCGGGGCGCAGAGATTCTGGGTACTTTAAAAATACCTTATACATGATCAGCACAGCTTTTTTCCTGATGTAAGGTTTGGTGTGGGACATCTGATTAAAAAACAGCAAAGGAAAGGAGAAATTTAACAGTTTTATTTTAATTTTAAAAATAATATACATTTCTTATCTATTCTGGAAAAAAAAAAAAAAGGCTTCCAGGAAAAACCGGTCATCCAGGGCAAGGGAGAAAAAAAAAAAAAAACAGGACACTGGAGGATGAACCATGCAGATAAACTTGACATTTTCTGTGACTCACCAGAGTCATAATGTCGTTAGCGAGATCCCGTGCCAGATCAGGGGTAACGAAACAAGACAGGCCTGTTAGGGCAACTCCTGTGTCATACTGGTTGGGACTACTGAGATCCTGCCGGGGGAAAATGGCCAAAACAGAAAGAAAAATTGTTGATTAAATGAAAACCAGTCAGCTCACAATAAAGCACAAAACAGGTGCATCGCTGACCTTTCGGATCTGATTGGTTGTCAGCATGATGACATCTGTGCTCTCGTGAAAGCACTGCGAGGCTGCCAAGTAACCAATCCTCTGCGAAAAGAAAGGCAAATGCATTCATCAGTAAGTTGACAGAAATGTACCTGGACAGCGCATTTCCTAGAGAGGATTCATGGTACTGCTTTCAGAGAAGCCTTCTGTCGTTAGATGAGTTCTGCAATAACAAAACCGAAGTCCTACCTTGTATGTGAACTTGGAGGAACTCATGACTTCAACGATGTTGAAAGCAGCCCAGCTGACATCGTAGCCCAGCATCTGAAGCTGTAACACAGACGGGACAGACACGGTGGGCATAAGAGGAGAAGAGGGCGGCTTTAAGCTGTGTCTGTGATAAATACAGAAACTAAAGCTCTGAGCGTGAGCAAAGGGAGCAAAAAAAAAAAAGAAAAAAAAAAAGGGAGGTTTAAACCCTGATACGTTTGCAATCTACAAATAAAAAACTGATTACACTTTAATTGGAAATTGTCCTGCTAGTAGTGGCGAAATTCACAGCTGGTACACGTTACAAGCAGCTGCAGGGTTAGAGTTCACCTGATAAAGTTTTTCATCATTTTGTTTGGCATATCAAGGCGAATCTTTGTGCATCATTCCTTCCAGTGATAAATAGCGCCATATATTCACAATAACATATTCTATCACTTTTTTCCTCTCTTAAAAAAAAATGGTAATTGATTAAAAGTATAGTGCACAATGTCTAACAAGAAAAAAAAACAAAACTGTGCTTCCCTCACTTGTCTTGCAACAGAATACACATCAATATTCAATCCTGCAAACTGCATGGAGTAATGCTTTCATTCTTAGCAGGCGCCTAAAAACGAGGACATGATCTTCTACCAGAAGAAGTAGGGAGGGAATGAGGCTACACAGAGTTTCATCTATGTGTGCATGAGTGTGTATGTGCGGAGCAGAAGTGACAGGCGGCGGCGGGGTGTGCAGGCAGAGGGGAGCTTACGTAGGTGAGCTTGCACACAGCATTGGCCTTGACAGCAATGTTGTCTTGCTTGAGCTCCTGTTTGATCTCGTCGATGCATGTGGAGATGTATTTGGCCTGCGGACAGACAAAAGGAGCGGGGCAAGGGGAGAATAGACAAAAGCAGACACCAGATCAGATTAGGTGGAGCAATATCCGGGAGCGGCACGTTTCGACCGAGCAACAGAAAGCCAGCTGCAACAATCCTGGTTGTTCTGTTGTTGCTTTCCAGTCGAAGGGGGAACTAAATAAATAGTTTGCACAAGTCCTGCCCTTTATGTTGCTCTCCATCCAAGATTGCATCTATTGACGAGCCGACTGTTGGCTCAGGGAGGCAGCTGAGTCATACGTCAAGCAGTAATCAAATGCAATTGTCTTGAAAGACTTTCACTGAAAAAAAGCAATAAAAAATAAAGCGGAAAATATGGAAAAGGACATTAATTAATCTATGTCTGGTTTATTACTTTAAAAATTCAACTTACAGTGAAACTTATTACTGCTGTTGGTGTCGAATGTTAACTTTTTTTTTTTTTTCCCCAAAAAGCACATTGAAATACAGCTTATTACTAAATGGGCCAAATGAGTAAATTCAGCCTGAATTTAAAAAGACATTATCCAGGAGAATATCCTGACTCCTGGGTGCTAAAGCATCTTTTCCTTCCACTTGACTTTCCTTTCTTATACTTGGACAAAACACTGAAAAGTCTTTAAGCTTTTGTAGCTTATATTTCTTATGTCGCGCTAATAAGGACTCTGCTAGACAACGGCCAATTCAACAAGTTGTACTTTTTAACCTCCTGAAATAATGACCATTTCTGTGATACTCTGAATCATTCAGATGCAACTGCAAAAAGCTTGAATCAACCAAGAAATAAAAACAATTAGAATCCTGAAATGATCATCTGCAAATGAATAGAACACATTTTGCAATAAGTATTCATACTCAGCAGTGTGGAGTCAACGGCTTTCATGCAAGAGACCAAGTCAGTCATTGTTGAGAGGGGCAACCCCACAAAACAAACACATATAGCTATGTGGAGTGTGCTGGTCATGTGTATGCAGTCATGAGACAGCACAGTGACAGGAGGAGGGGTGGGGGGGGGGGGGGGAGCAAGGGTTGCTGAGCTCTGCTGCTTACGATCCATGAGACGTTGTGTTTTGCAGAGATCGCACAAGAAGAGACGGTCTTACTCAATGACACTCGGAACTGATTGAAATAACTCAAATAACTGGGGCAAGGCCAACACACTGACGCCAGTGGCTTCTATCGAAACAGGGCTGGAACTGTTTCGCTTGAAGCGTGCGAGTTCTCCAAGTTGTCCCATTTCCTGTCTTTGAACAGAAGAAACCAACCAACGGCTCAAAATCGTTTCCTCTCCGAGTTCTTCAAACCGTTCAGCAGCATCCTCACGTATTTCTTCAATTTGCTCTCTGTGCTGTAGCACTAATGGGAGAACGAATGGATAAACCGTGTGAAAGATGTCGCTCGCATGTGAAAAGCAAACGGAGAGCATGAGAAAACGCAGGCTGCCCACGGTTAGCACACACTCACAGGAACGCAGAGACAAAGTATTAATATTTTAGCAAACTGTCCACTGTCGGCTGGGCAACCAGCAACTTATCTGGGCGACCCGGGTTAGGTTACAACTGACGGCGAGTACAAAACCACCATCCGAGTCAAGAGATCAAACCCAAACAGGCTTGAAGGACACAGCAGGTCCCAGCGTTTTATTTAGAACATTTGATTTCTTTTTTTTTTCTTTCTAACAGAATCTGCAGGTTTAGTTGCTGCAAAACAAATATGCCTGTCAGATGAGTCAGACAGAAATCCAACACCAATTGGTCTTAAGACTGCATATACCAATTATACTACCTAGTACTCACTGAGCATTTCAACATCAACAATCAGGCAAAGCATCGCCAGCACAAGGTGATTTAAGAAGATCGGTTTGAGCTCCCTTTGCCTTTGCTGCACCATGGATGATATCATCAAACACAGAGTCAGTCTGATTGCTGGGTCATTCTGTGTATGTTAAAGCACCCGCTTCAAAAAGATCCACATCATTCGCTTCAAGAACAAGTTGGATGAAGAAGATGGCGATGAATCACAGTTGATCAAGAAATTACTGGTGAACTGCTGAAACCTTTTTACGACTTTTGCCTTCGAGTTTGTTGCAGAGGCAGATTATGGTTACGAAAAAAAAAAGGTTAAATTGTTGTGATTTTGTTCTGCTTTAGCAGAATGGGGATGTTTTTCGTTCTGGGTTGAAGCTTATATAAGAATGTACAATAATGTAGCTATAAGGGGGTCAAAATGGGAAAGCTGTCCCAAAGCTCCTCAGCTTTGGCTGCAAGGTACATGGCAGCCAAAGCTGAGCTGTTTTCTTGACATTTTTGCTATTTAGAACCATCGTATTAGTATGCGTTATTAATTAGTTTTTTTTCTCCCCAATCATACGTGTAAACAGCATTGAAGCCAGTGGGAAGCCTTCTCTGCCCCCCCAGTGTGTTGGTCTGTAGGCCAGTTGAGTTCAGTAATCCTTCAGTGTGTTTTGATCTCAACTATGCTGAGCAGTAATTTCCTGGTAAACTGTGATTCATTGCCATCTTCTTCCTCCATCTGTTAGCCAACTGTCAGCATCAACCCTGCAATAAGCCACCTCGTCAAACACCTGACACGGTTCTGAAAACTACCTTGCGGGTTTCATTCTGTAAAAAAAAAAAAAAAATGTAATGAAAGCAAAGCTAACTCCGCTGCCTAACCTCGGCGGGTTACCTGCTAACCGCTGGCTCTAACGTCTGGCTAACTTACCCACTGTTAGCCGTGAACGTTGGTTAGCTAGTGGCGGTATAACGGTGATGCTAAAATGAGTTGAATAACAAAAACATTGCTAAATGTTCGCTTTTAGGTGTTCCAGGTGGCCGAGTGTGCTCGTTTTACCTCATCTTCCTTGTGATTCCGGATGCCACGTACTAAATCCTGGAGATTTTTATCGAACATCCGATCGATGCTCCCTTTGACAATCTTCAAAGCCATGTCTGCCTGTGACTTGTGCCGCTTCGCTCCGTCCCTCGGGGCTAAAAGCGCCTTGCAGAGACGGTCCCCCCTCCTGAGTGCAGACAGAACCGACCGAGCCGCTGGGCTAGTCTCTCATCCACCCGGGTACAGTGGCGTTGGCGGTCCGCTACAGTCTGCCGAGCCCGGGTGGGTAGATGAAGCTGCCGAGGCCGGACGGGGCGTCCTGAGCTGTGCAGAGACGCTGGCAATGGATCGGCGTAGGAAATGGCTGACAAAATGGCGTCTAAAGTCAGCTGACCGGAGCGTTGACGATTCTCATGTGGGAATCGGAGGAATTAAAGGTCCAGAGCCCCGAAAAGTCAGGATGCCTGTTTTTGTTAACTTTGGTGTTTCGATTTAATGAACAAGAGGATTTGTGATTTAATTTAAAAGGGAAATTAAAACATTTTGATAACTTTTTTTTTTTAACAATTAACATTTTTTCTTTGCCCCAACATAAATCCATACATATACTCGTTGAATTGTTCTGTGTTTATTCTCCTTATTTTAACTCTGAAGTTATTGCTTTATGTTCTTGTTGAAAATTTAGAGAAAGGAACTATATGAAAAGTGAAGAATTTGTATTCTAATATTTAAAAAAAAACACCCGTCAAATTGAAAAAGTTCAAGAAAGTGTCATATCTCAAAATTAATTTTGAGATATTTCAAAAATAACAGGCGGATAAACACATTTTCATACAGTGAGATTATTTGTATGTTTTTACTAGAGCACACAATTGCATTTTAAATGACTTTGTATTTTTTTTAGTTTTGTCATAAATGTTTATGCTCTGTTAAAATTAACGCCAAAAATTCCATCTGTGGAAATCTAATTTCCACAGTGGCTCTTTTCAATGGCACAACATATTTTAATAGAAACAGAAAGAACACAAAACTGAATAATACTAGATCATTCGTTAAAATGACATTTTCAAATAATGCACGCCTTAAAACAAAACCAATATTTTATACCACACATTTCATATATTCTTATTAAAGGTATTCATGCAATAGAAAGACCATCAAAAGTATTGAACTATGTCCTAAAAGGCCAGATTTTCTGATACAGTAAAATATTTATTTGGAATTTTTCGGCAGTTCTCAGTAACTCCTCAGTTTGCACAATTGTTTCCGTCATTTGTCAGAACCTCGATGTAACGTGTGAGCAGAGAAGAAGCAAAGTGAACAAAACCATGCCGAGATTTTTATTCAAGTCTCAACTACGTTATAGAAATGCTTTACCAATTTACATAGCACTAAAAACACATGATGTATGCACATAAAAAAGTCAAAATAGGCTGCAGCTACATGAGATCTCAATAGCTTCTGAGGGCAGTTTTCAGTTTTTTTTCCCCCCCAATCATGATCCATTGAAAGCAGACACTATAGAGGAGAGTGTATGGTGCTTTACTGCACAGCAATTATTTTTAGAGACAAAACTGTGATCCTATGAAAACAAAGGCAATTAAAAAGGAGGTGGACCTCAGTTAAAAAACAGCTTTTTAGTGACTCTTTACATTTCAGACTGTATCAACTGGATTTAGGCCAGATACTTAAATAGTTAACACAGAAGACTCATAAACAGGACTGTACCACTCTGGCAATGCCACACACAGAAAAGAGGCCTTGGTGATGTTTGGCAGGTTTTATAAAAGGAAGTAAACAGATGTAAGAGTTTACACAAAAAGTCCTTAAAGAAAAAGAGAAGAAAAAAAAAATTCTCTCCAAGTCGTCCCGGTCTCTGTTTAAAATAAGTTTTGTTCCATTTCATTCTGGTTGCGAGAGCTTAAAAAAAATAAAAAAATAAAATAAAAAAAAAAGCTTCTTTTTTTTTTTTTTATGTGGTCAGTTTGAAAGTAGGCGGAGGACGAGGCAGGAGCTGGAGTTTAAGTTGAACGTTGAACAAAATGAGAAGGAAATTCATAAACAATAAAAAGAAAATTTTCATTTAGCGGTGAGAAACAATGGACCAACAGACTGAGTGGATGGCTTTCTGACTTGATACCAGTAAACCACAAAAAAGTCCAAAGCATCATCTATTTTTGTAACAGGTGCTGCAGGAAATGCTGGGTGCGTGTGGCGATGCTGCTGAGCCGAGAGCGGCGTCTGATCGTCAAGCAGAGGCCACCATCTTTTAGCACTTGGTCCGCTGCCAGTGGTTGCAGAGTCTTTTAGGTTTCTATGGCGGCCGGTTCTGGCTCTGCTGAGACGGTACCGTCTGCTTCCTCATATGTGGGTGTCTGTTGTGTAGCTGGGCTGTCTGAACTGGGCCTAGAGAGAAAATAACGTTTCAGCAGCAGCAACAAGTGTGCTAAAAATTAAGCCATGCGTCTGGGGCATCAATGAATAAGAGCGATCTGATACATGTTGACCCAGACCTGTTTGGACTTGAACCTTGGCCGTCATTGTTCTCCTCTTTCAGAGGCGATTTGGGCTTTTCGTCTTCCTCTGCATTCTCTTTTTTCTCCTCCGATTCCCCATTCACGGGCGTGGATTCTACAAAAGACATTCAGACTTACAAACGGCTGCAAAGAGAGTAAAACTCGATCTGAAACGTTCCTCGTACCAGTGTTTTGTGACTCCTTTTCATCATTCTCTGTTTCTTTGTTCTCTATTTTAGGCTTAGCTGCCAGCTCTGGTTTTCCCACGAACCGAAGTTTTAGCTTGTTGTAGACGTCGCTGGCCTTCTCCATGACTGCAGCGCTGGCTTTATACCGCCGAATCTGATAAGTGATTTTTTTTTTTTTTTAATTTAAGATGTTGAGAGAGAAATGGATTACTATGAAAGAATCAGTCAAATTGCACAAGATGGAAATATACAGCATAAAACAACATATATCCAGCTGAAACTAGATATTTACATGCATTTTGTGATGGCTTCTTCCTCTCTGCTCAGCCTTTTAGCCCATGTCATTACAGGCTGGTTTTAATGTGTTAAATGTGCGTTATTGTTCTTGGGTGAAAACACACACTTCACACCAAAACACATTCATCTGGGACACATGACCCATTCCCGTGGTAAAGAAAACACTGGCTGGACATTCCCATGATATTTATACTTGTTTGTGAGTTCAATGTAAAATCTAAAGTAAAGTCTTCTAGAATGATCTGTCCAAAATGTCCATGTATCCCGACAGATATCTTTTAATTTTACCCCACAAGGAAGCAGTACGTTTGAGGTTTTGTTTCAAAAATGCCTTCACTGAGTTTAACTGAAATATTATGAGTTTAAAAAAAAAAAACATATATATGTATAAAACACTTAGACAAAAAGGCTCTACATTTTTTTTCTGTGTATGTAAATATGTAGATTCAACTGGAGGCCACTGTGTTTTTTTTTATGTATGAATGCAGAATGAATTATCCCACAGAAAATGCACAGCAAAGCAGCACCTTTTTTAGTGTGGCAATAACTTCAGCATTTTTATGGAGAATCTGGCTGGTGACAGGTACAGCTTCAAGCTCTTCGAGTGCTTTTAGACAACGCTCAATGTCCTGGAATGCAACAAAAACACCCATCCATCCATTAATGTTTCATGGCAACACAAAGATATGAAGGAAGCCGCATTTTGTGCCACTTACTGGGTTGTCCACTTTAAGTGCAAATTTAATGTCTGTGTGGAGTTTCTGTAGCCTTTCCTCTGGTGAAGGCTCTAGATATTGATGAAGAAAAAGAATAGTTATCTCTTCAACTTTTCCTATAGTGTTTTTGCAATTTAATGCAAAAAATTGCATTAAATAATCCATACCCATTGGAAATATTCCATACCCATTGGACTTCTCACATTTTGTCAGTGTATTTCTTATTTGTATTTCTTATCCTGGACAAACACAAATTAGTGTATACTTGTGAAAAGAATGACAAAGCAGTCATGACGAATGAATATGTTTGATGTGAACCATCCCAGTGGAGTTCTGTGTTTAGGATTCCTCCTGATTGTCTGCTGTGTTCCTTGGTCTTCATGATGCTGTTTATTCTCTTTAATAAATATGTACATTTTAAAGATAATTACATCTTACATGCACTAGATTTGATTGAGAAGCATCAGAATAAAGGGGAGGAGACGTTTACAGATACAACATGACTAAATGAAAAGAGCTCCAGTGGGTATGAATATTGTAAGAGGAATTTTGATAAGAAGAATTTGCAGTCTTCTTAGAATAATAAATGTGCTGATAGTGAGTCGTAACCAGATGCAGAGCAGATGAAACTATGACTGCTTCTGACCTTTTTTCTTTTCCACTTTCTTCTCGGGTGGCCTCTCTGGTCGGCGTTTGGGCTTTTCAGGCTTAGACCTAAGTCAGACACAACTGCGTGATCAGTGTCCTTTAATATTTAATGAAGTTCTTCTAATGACATTTGCATTCTGTGGCCTGTTCCCTTTCTGGCCGCTCACCTCGCTCTGGACTTCTCCTCCACCCGTCTGGCTTTCTTCTCTTTCAGCTCCTTCTCCTTTCTTTCTTTTCTTTCCTTCTCCTTCTTTATCCTTGCCTTCTGTTTGTCTGCTTTCTTTGGTGTTTTTTTCACCTTTTTGACAGAAAAAAAAAAGAAAGAAAATGTTTTATCTCAACTATTATGCATTAAAAATAGTAACAATTTATGGTAATTCAGAAAGGAAGCTTACCTCTGCTGGAGGTGGAGAATCAGAGTCAGAGGGTGCGGGAATCGGGGGCGGAGGCGGTTTCTTGGACTTCTTCAGGGGATGATCGTCTATCCCTTCATCCGAGCTGCTACTGCTGTCACTTTCACTCTCTTTTTTGCCCTTTTCTTTGTCTTTTTTCTTTTTCTCCTCCTCCTCCTTCTCTCGCTCACGTAGCCGGCGGAGCTCCTCGGCCTCCTCCTTTTTCCGCCGCTCCTCGAGCTCTCGCCTGCGCTCCTCGTCTCGTTTCTTCCATTCACTGATGCGGTCCGGTTCACTGTCACTGTATGCGGTGGGGGGAAAACCGTTCAGCTGCTTAAGTTGATATTCATATTCAAATAATCAGCAATTTAACGTAATAATTTATTTAAAATAAAACAAAACAAAAAGAGTAGCCTGACCTGTCACTGTCGGAGGATGATGACGGTGCTCGTTTAGCTGGGGCAGGTTTGGGTTTTCTTGCTCGAGGCTTTGGAGCAGCTTTCTCTGTGAATCCAGGAAATCAAGCACTTAGTATAAATAGATTGAATTCACACGTAAGAAAAGCTTAGAATCTTTTTCCTAAGTATTTTGGATGAAATAGATTCAGAGCTCGTACCTTTCTTCCGAGGCTGCGGGCCCTTGCGGGGAGGCGGATCAGACTCTGACTCCGACTTTGAGCCGGACTGGGACTCGGAGCCGGACAGAGCCGGCCGTGGCTTCTCGTCCTCAGAGTCGCTGTCTGCGACTTTCTTCTCTGACCCTGATCCCGACTCTGAATCCGAGTCAGAAGAACCTTTCTGTGGAACCCGAGATAATACGGTGGAGAGTCAGTCGAATGTTTCTTGATAATAAACACAAAATAAACTAAAAATCACGAGTAAGACGGGATCTATGCTTCACCTTCTTCTTCCCTCTGCCTCCGGCTTTCTTTCCTCCTCGTCCACCGGATTTCTTCTCTGGAGTAAAATCCTAGACAATGAAAAATAAAGCCCAAATTTATGTGGTGAACTGCTCTTTGTCTCCACAGTTAGCATTCAGAGCCACAAATTACCTTGTCGCTGTTTTTGCCAGAGTCAGATTCTGAAGCCGTCGGTTCTGATTCAGACGGAGACCCGCTCTCCTCTTCGTCTCTGTCGCTGGAGGAGCCTCGTGCTTTTTTTGGAGGAGGAGCCCGCTTAAAATAAATATTAAGAAAGAGTTGTTTTTTAATTAACGTGCTTTTTTTTATAGCTTCCTCTTGTGTATATTCTCCTTTAAGCAAATAAAGGTGGGGAAACAAATCTTATTTGAAATTAGTGTACTTATTGTACCACCAGCCTATTTTTATAAAATCATATCCACTTTCTCTTCAGCTCAAAACATTATTACAAAAATATTTCCATTATAAATTTTCAAACACTTTGTTTACCTTGGGAGCCTGTGGCTTTCGCTTTATCCCACCTCCCCTCCCTCTGTCGTCACTCCCAGAGTCTGACTCGTCCTCGCTGCCGGAGTCGGCTTTTTGAGGAACTGGAGCGTCTTCGTCGTCGTCCTCTTCGTCACTTCCCCGTCCTCCTTCTCCTGCTGCTTCATTGCCCTCACTGTCAGATGAGCTAGCCTGCTGCAGAAATATGCCAGTCATGACATTAACTAACATGTATGTCCTAAAACAACCCAACATAACTTCAGAGAATATTTAAAACTAACAAAAACTGTTTTGGTCTCATGGAAAGTCAGCATTACGCTTGGTTTGTTTACCAGTTACGAGAGGGACTAAAGTTTTAAAAGTTAGGATTTTAAACCTTTAAATTTTTCCATTATTCAGGTTCTATGGCTTAAAGTGTGGCAGGCAACCTAATAATAAATCTAATGATCACGCTCACTTCTGGAAGCTTCAATATTTTAAAGATCCAGCTGACTTACTGCAGGTGGAGCACTGTAGGAGGCATGTGGATTGTTCTGGATCTCCCATAAACCTTCATTGAATCCCTTCCTTTTGTTGGGCTTGCCGTAGCGCTCTCTGTACTTTTCATATGGGAAAAGGTCTTTTGCTGCAAGGAATGCTCTGTGCCACAGACAAAAAAAAAAAAAAAGACAGTTTAAAATTAAATGGCTGAAAAGTATGCTAGCAGTTCAGGTGACAGAATGGTTCAACTTGCATACAGAAAGGTTTATACAGATGAGACTTTAAAGCGAGGTATTCTGTCCCCTGCTGGTGGCTTTATGCATTGCCTGTGCCATCTTGTCAAATAATGTGTCAAAAAATCTCTTTTGTTTCACCATTAAAACTCCATTTGAGCATCTAATGCGATGCATCACAATTTAATCAAATCTAATTTGCACCTTTCAGACTTAGACTCAAAAGAATTAAACACATTTGTAATAAATGTATCTGAAAGGCATAAATGATAATGCTACTTGAACCATCTTATAAATGTACCATATTTAGCCATGAAAATTAAAATTTTAGAGATGCACTAATCAATGAAGCAGAAATTGGATTTGACCAATTTGTTTTACACTATATATACACATTCATTAGAAATATCAAAACTTAATCATTCCCTCCATTCTTGATGTGCAAACACACCACCTGTGATTGTGTATTTTGATACGCTTTTTAAAAATGGGTTATAGACCTTTCAATGAATAAGTAGTTGTAATCTAGTAATTTCTTAATTTTATTTTTTGATTCAAAATTACCCTTATCAAATAACATGTTTTCGCCATTTATGTTAGTTCTTAGGGGAAAAATCTGACTAAGTCCAAAGTAAATACATAAAAACACAGAACAGCATAAATGGCCAGAAAAAGTTTTGTCAGTGCATCACAGTTGTTTTGTTTCACGAATGAAATGAAAGACGTAAATGAAAACTTTAAAAAATAATGACAATTTTAGTCAATATTATGTCAAAAGGTAATACATATATAAACCCGCTGAACAATTCGCTTACGTTTCATGAGTCCCAAAGAAGAAAATAGGGATTTTATTAGGTGGTGGTTTCACAGCTCCATCAGCCACATCTTCAATCTGTAACCAAGCACAATATCCAAGCAACAACTCAAACATTACTCTGCCATCATGTCCGAATCCCCATCAATAAAAAGTGTTGTTGGAGAAGAGCTCAGATATACGCGGCTGGACGCCGTAGAGAGGGGATTTATGATCCAGGAAACAAGCCACAGTTATCTCAAACGTCATGTCTAAATTAACAACGTTCGCTCCGCTTGTATATTTTTTCCCTGGCAGATCAGGCCAGCATCACATGCAAATTTCACCGCCCTAACTCTAACTATAGGCTTTTATGAATAAAAAAAAAAAAAAAACAAACAAAAAAAAAACAATTGCCAGCTCTCACAAGTTCAGTGACGTATGTGTTTATTTGTGTATTTTAGATATTGAAGAGATACAGAAGAGAGGCTTCCACAGCGTCCCATGCAGAACAGCCCACCCCTCCTCCTCCGGCTGCTTACTTACCCTAGCTGGCCAGTGGGGGTATCCCTTCATTTTAGCGAAGACCAGGTCTCCGGCCTGGAAGTTGTGTGGCATTGTCCCACCTCTCCGTGCAGCCTGGGTTTTAAAAGCGTTCGGCTGTCAATTTGCTGTTTGTGTCTCTCTTGGTCTAATGTTTTCAGGTTGACATGAAACCTGGAAACGATGGAGTCAGCTAACGAGCTAGCTGCATTCTAACCGAGCTCGGCGTTAACGCGAGAAGAGACTGCGAGAACAGTAGAGAAGGAGTGCAGCGGGTACTTCCGCTCAGAGAACATAAATTGCCTTCAAAATAAAAGGCTCTTTAGAAGTTCGTGGAAAGCAGATTTTACTTTGGTTTAATTGCAATATTTCAGTTTTAAAACATTCGATTTTTTTTCCACTTTGAAAACAAATGGAATAGGAATGTTTTTTTTAAACATGAACCTGCCAAGTCAGTGAAGAAATGTGTTAATTAGTAACCGCTATAGTCTAGTAGTTCAATAATATGTATCTAATGTAAACTGTCTCAATAAAATAGTTAATAGATCACACTAGTTGCCCTAAAGAATTAAAAAATATCTGCTCTTGTAAAACCTGGCAGTCCTGTCTAAAGGTCATAACTTTTGCAAGGGAATTGCATACACTGTAAAAACGACGAGAAAATTGATGAGCATACTCTTTAAAAACAAACAAAACTCAGAAAGACACTTAATGCTGTTCGAATATTTTGTCATTTCTTAGCTTGAGAGTCTGATTTATATTCTGTCACAAGAAAAATTATTTCAAGGAAAAGCATGGCTCCCAAGTTTAAACTAGTATCACAATGAAACTTGGCATAATTGTACTTCACTTCATTATTGCTAGTTGCTGATTCATTCATGCCAGAGCAAAAGAAAGTAAAACTGTAAATTGCGTATCATAATTTTAGCCGATTATTATCACTTCTGAGCTACAATAGCCCCTAAAAACTAGGCTAAAAATCATAAAGAACCAACTGTTTTTTAAATACATATGTACGACATATGGAATATTTTTTTAATTAAAATAATTGCATTGGATTTCTACAACAGAAATACAAGTAAATGTATCCATCTTCTACACAAACGTTTTGCGTTTGTTTATTTTACTTGAAAATAGAAATAAAGTTCTGGTACTTTTGAAGCCACAGATATTTATGAAAAGTTTTAAACCTCCTCTTTAAAAGGCTTTGAAAAATGTGCAACTCTAAAATATTATTTAGAAGGACAGGAGGCAGCAAATGTTCTTTTGTTTGGTAAAAGTGGCAGACTTTCAGTCAGTAAAAAATTCTGATTTATTTCCCAGTCGAACAGTCCTTTAACTATAGGAAGTACAGATGTGAGATATTTTGAAGAGCTTCACACATCCGAATGAAACAGTCGGAAGTCCCGCCTCTCCTGCGCCACGATTGGTTGGACTCCCTTTCTTGGCTTCTTGTCGCCCAATGACAGGTTACAATGTGGAAAGCTGCGTTGACCTCCCCCCAAATTCACCTCTAATGAGAAGCCATGTTTCGCTCGTTAAGAGGCGTCCGGCAGTTTAACTGCAACCTCCTGACTCTTCAGAGACTCCACGCCAGCTCAAAACTCTTCATTTGTACCTCCAAGATGGCCGGCTCGGAGTTCCGGATCGAGCGGGACACTTTTGGCGAGCTCAAGGTCCCCGCTGACAAGTACTACGGCGCTCAGACTGTCAGATCCACCATGAACTTCAAGATCGGGGGACCCAGCGAGAGAATGCCAATCCAAGTGATCAAGGCCTTTGGGATCCTGAAGAGAGCAGCTGCTGAGGTAAACAAAGACTACGGCCTGGACCCGAAGCTGGCAGATGCCATCGTGAAAGCCGCCGATGAGGTTTCAGCAGGTAAACTGGATGACCATTTCCCTCTGGTGGTGTGGCAGACCGGATCGGGAACTCAGACTAACATGAACGTAAATGAGGTGATCAGCAACAGGGCTATCGAGATACTGGGAGGAAAACTGGGCTCTAAGGATCCAGTTCACCCAAATGATCACGTCAATAAGAGTCAGAGCTCCAATGACACCTTCCCCACTGCCATGCACATAGCTGTAGCTACTGAGGTCCACCAAGTCCTACTGCCCGGCCTGCAGACCCTGCACGATGCCCTTGCTGCCAAAGCTGAAGAATTCAAAGACATCATCAAGATCGGACGCACCCACACCCAGGACGCCGTCCCGCTGTCGCTCGGACAGGAGTTCAGCGGGTACGTCCAGCAGGTGAAGTACAGCATCGAGAGAGTGAAGGCCGCCATGCCCAGGGTGTACGAGCTGGCAGCAGGGGGCACGGCGGTCGGGACGGGACTCAACACCCGCATCGGCTTTGCGGAGAAGGTCGCCGCCACAGTCGCCTCCCTCACCGGCCTCCCATTCATCACCGCCCCCAACAAGTTCGAAGCCCTGGCGGCTCACGACGCGCTGGTGGAGCTCAGCGGAGCTCTGAACACGGTGGCCGTCAGCATGATGAAGGTCGCCAACGACATCCGATTCCTGGGGTCGGGGCCCCGCTCCGGCCTGGGGGAGCTCGTCTTACCGGAGAACGAGCCCGGGAGCAGCATCATGCCGGGCAAAGTTAACCCCACCCAGTGTGAGGCCATGACAATGGTGGCCGCCCAAGTGATGGGGAACCACGTGGCCGTGACAGTGGGGGGGAGCAACGGACACTTTGAGCTCAACGTCTTCAAGCCCATGATGGTGAAGAACGTGTTGAACTCGGCCCGACTGCTCGGCGACGCTTCCGTCTCCTTCACCAACAACTGCGTGGTGGGCATCCAGGCCAACACGGAGAGGATCAACAAGCTCATGAGCGAGTCCCTCATGCTGGTCACGGCCCTCAACCCGCACATCGGCTACGACAAGGCCGCCACCATCGCCAAGACGGCTCACAAGAAGGGCTCCACGCTGAAGGCCGTGGCCGTGGAGCTGGGCTACCTGACCGAGGAGCAGTTTGATCAGTGGGTGAAGCCCAGTGAAATGCTTGGGCCAAAGTGAACTGTGCAAACAAACACTACCACAACCTTGGAAATTGTTGAACTTGATGAAAAATACGTTTCTAAAATCCTTACCTCTCTCAATAAAAACAGCCACAGTTCTGTTTTTTTTTTTTTTTTTGTTTTCCGTTTTGCATACTTTGAGTCTTAAACTCTTATATTATTGATTTTAAGACCTCAGCATCCAGAATGTGGTGTCTGTAAATCCGTTAATGTACACAAAGTTGTATTCTGTAAATTTTAATTTGCAATTTTTTTTCTTTTAAATATGAATTGCTGTAAAGTTTTTCATGTTTAAAGAATATGCAGATGTGCCATATTAGCAATGTCCCATTGAAAGATTAAAAAAAAAAATGTACCTTTACCCCGATCACATTGGTTTTCTTTAAGATGTTAAACCATTGAAGTATGAGGAGGTAAACAATAGAGCACATTAAAGAGAATATTAAATACTTTATTGTGCACAGTAACAACCAAGGAATAAATGCCACTTTAAGCCTAACAATGGCATTTTATAAACATGCAAAATAAAAATAAAAAAAGAACAAGAATTGAGGAAAAAAAAACAGCTTGTTTTTTTACTTGGTCCAGCTGACTTTTGGAATATCGTAATGCTCCGTAAGATTGTCCAGGTGGCGATTGAAATCCTGCGCAGAAATAAAGCAGCCGCTTTAAAGACATACACTAAACAGTTGCACATAATTTCAATCGAGGCAATTTTATAGCTCTATATGACAAAGCTAAAAAAAAAAATACTAGCTACAAAATCTACACGTGATGAATAGTTCTCTAAATAAAAACAACCTGACTCAGGACCATTTTAGACGCCTGGAAAGCAGGATAGAGCTGAGCAGCACCACACCTAAAACGACTCACCTCAACTCTGTGCTTGTGTGTCTTTGATGCTTTCTTCAAAATTCGCTCCATTTGCTGCAAGAAAAGAGAGACGGCAAAATTAGCTTTAAAACAAAAGACCAATTTAGCCCCAATGTGATACTTTCTACACACTCATCAAGTTTATTACAGCGCAACCTAAAACAATAGATTGGCGAAATGTTTTATTAAAAATGTTTATGCAGTTTTATAATCTCATCACTATGAGACAATTTTAAACGTACAGTTGTGTGTGTGTGCGTGTGTGTGTGTGTGTGCGTGTGTGTGTGTGTGTGTGTGTGCGTGTGTGTGCGTGTGTGTCGGTAAACTAATGCATCAGTATTTGTTTCAAAACGTAAGTTATTTTTGTGTATGTCCAGGTACTTTAAGTTAAATAAAACTGATCAGCTGTTGCATGGTTTTTACCCTTCGTTCTGTAAAATATATCAATAGTTTGCAAAACGACAAAGTTCCTAACTATTGCGCCAGTCAAAGAGCTTGTTTGGTTTTGGGAGGGCAAAAGGGTTTGTTTGACTAACGTTGACAATATCCAATAGCATACTGATATACTTTGCAGTAAATAAGTATTTTCTACTTAGCTTTTGCTTTCTTGTCAGATTTCAGGTGAAACAAATGTTAGTATCAGACAAAAATAACCTGAGAATTTTTTATTTTTTAATGCAGTTTATACATTATTATTTAGCTCAGATGCATTTGGGTTATGCGCATGGGAAAGATTCAAAACAATCAAGCCAGTCTCCCTTTAACTTGCAAAAAAAACCCCCGTTTCGTTTGGCCTGGTCTTGCTTACCACTTCAATATCATTAAAATGCAGTGGCATTTCACGCATGAAAAATCTCCAATACGGCTCAAGTGAAACATTTCTGCAAAGAAAAGTGGACCAAAATTCCTCAACAGTAACATAAAAGACTCTCTGCTGGTAAACTCAAACACCTGTTAAAAAGGAGGAGCTGTCACCTTTTCTACAAAGGCACTGTAGAAATTTAATTATCTGTTACGCAAATATTAGGGGCAGCAATTTTCTAGACAATGGAGACCAAAAAGGCTTTCTGCCAAACCCAATTTTTGCTGTGTGTTTTTATCGTTTGTCCTAAAACCAGTGGCAGCAGCCCAGAAATGCTCAGGATTTTCACTTACCCTCTTTTCTTGCATCTTGTCAAAAGCAATTTGTGCTGGTGTCCTTTTGTCGATGTACGCCTTCTTTGTTTTCACCTCCTCGTCGTCACTTTGGCTCGTCACAACCTGCTCCAGGCGATGCTTGCTCTCTTTACTCTTCTTCTTCTTCCTTCCGATAAAATAAAAAACTCATAAGTTATCTGAACCACATAACAGATAACTTATATGGTCTTTTGGCAAGGTGTTTTTGTTGCTTTTTGGTTGTCTCTTAATTTCTTACAACAAAAATATAAAAACTTTGTTGAGGAAACTAAAACACATGTGTTGTTAATGCAAAATAGTACATAAGTTTCATGCAGTATGGTACTTCAGCCAAAACTCACACTATAATTAGCACAGACCCTACAGGCTGGGGCCAAATTTATTTATTTAGTTGATTTAGATTCTGTAAAATGGTTTCCTTTTTTTTTTTTTTTTTTTTAATTATTTCATGTAATATATTGATACATTTTAAGAGATCTATATTGAAAATATGTTCTTTCTTGTTCATGGCTTTTAGTAAACCAACTGCTTTTTAAAGTAGATAATAAAAGCAATGGTATTAGGCTTGATTTCTGGAAATTATTGAGCAGATGACCAGTTTCATTTTTAAAATTGTGTAATCAAATCAAATGTTTCACATATTACATCAAAAACAATCAAGGTAGTGAAAAACTAGGTGGAGTTGATGAACAGGAAGCTTCGTATAATTTTTAAAACAATGCGAAACGTTCGAGGCCTAGCTTCTGCTAAAGCATTAAAATGTCATTCGGAGATTTTAAGAAAAAAAGAGTAAGAGTTTCACTAACCAAACTGGTGTTCGTTTTAAGGAAAACTCAGGTGTATTATTTGTATTTCGAAACTTGTCTTGTGCTGCGTGGTCGAAACTACGACTTCTGCTACATGAGTCTGTTGGTGCTAAAGCTACAAATCCAACATCTTAAGCTTTCCATAAAAGCAATTCATAATATTGTCATAGAGAGACATATTAACACGTATATGTTCCTGTTTTAAATGCCGTTTTCATGCCTACAAATAATAATAATCACAAACGTTAACAAAAATACTCTGTGGTACTAGCTAACTAGCTTCAGAGGCTAACGTGTTAACACCAGCTGTTTTTGAGTCAGCGTCCAGCTGTTGAGTTGTGAAAATGCTACATTAGCTCGAGAACACCTACTTCTTTCCTGCTGATAGCTCTCCTACTCCCTTTAGTTTTAGAGAGCTCTTCTGGATCTGATCGTAGTCAGACATGTTCGAGAACTTGTCCTCCGGTCTTCTTCTCCTTTGTTATGAAGCCAGTCAGCTGAGCGCATCACTGCTGCCACCTAGTGACTTGAAAACAGGAACAACTCGCTTATGAATCCGAGTAGTTTTGCCTGTAGTGTTTCATCCCATCCAGAGGGGGGCAGTAAACTGTCCCCACAGAGCCAAAGAAAGAACGCAGTAAACGGAAGTTGAATACGGTTATGAATGTCAAATAGCAGCACGGTGTGCTATGTCTTTAGGTAACCCTGAATAAAAATGTTTGCCTACTGTTTGTTTCGGATAGCACCGTCCACTCAGTGTATAAAAAGCAGTGCTTATTCTGCGTTTCTGAGCAGAATAAGCACTGTAAACAGGATACAGACATGTGGATATGCTAAGAAAGTCGGTGAGTAAATGCAACACCTCTTCTATGCTAGTTATTAACTATCCTGTTAAAAGTAACCCCTTTACACCTAACGTAATGCAGTGATCTTGCGTTGCGTGCCATTAGACGGCAATATTACATTGCCAAATGTTTACTACTTTTTTTTCCTGCGATCTTAATTAAGTAACTTCTTGTAATCAAATATCAGACCTAATCAGATCTTGTTCACCGTCTTTCAGTTTCCAAAGGCAAAGGTAAAGGCATGGTGAAAGAAGAACTGAAAGGTCCAGAGGTGTGTAAAGACCCAGTCAGACTTACATCATATGCAGTCGGAGTTAACATCTACAAACAAGGGGAGGACCCTAAAATAAAGCCTTCAGAGGAATATCCCGAGTGGTGAGTACACATGTCACTGTCTTCTGCACAGTTTAGATATGATTTTGATCAGTGTTGTTACTACTAAGTAGTACTTAAAAAATGTTTGGCATTTTGCATTATTGGTCTTTCTCCTCATAAAACTCTGTCCTGTTATCGGAGAGAGCTGTGTAGAATACTGACAAACATTGTTAAACAATGTAGGATAGCTTTTAAAACTTCTCAAGCTAACATCTCCGCAGATCCCACACATCCTTCACACAAAGTGTTGTCACCTTCAAGTCAGCGCTATAGACTGCTGTGTGAAAAAAATCAGCCACCGATGAGAAAGTTTCTCCCCCCAGGCTGTCTCTGAGGAACATAGTGATCGCCTTACAGTCTGAGAAATCATCTACTCTGCTGTGCATAAAATATGCTTATTTGCAATACCACAACCTGCTTTTCTTCATGAAAATGCCTGTACAAACACATACACACACAATGTCCTTTTAGTTCCTCTAAAGTTCATATATTAATGCCTAATGTCTGCATATTGAGTATGTAAAACAGAAGTCAAATTCATCATGCTTGCACACAATATTGGTCAATAAAGCTGATTCTGATTCTACTCATGACAAAATCAGTGCCATCTGAGCCTGTATTTTTCACAGCAGATAGATAGACATTCCCGGACATCATTTGGTCACCTGTTAACTTCTTCGTCTTTCTCTTCTCACTTGTTCAGGTTGTTCCAGTTGAACTTGGGAAAAGCCAAAAAGCTGCACGAGTTGGAACCTGACACCTGGCAGTACTGGAAGCGTCTGAGGAAGGAGAACATGTGGCGCAACAACAAACTGCGCAAAGGGATGAAGATGTAAAACATGGACTCTACTGACCTGCAGCTTGTCTGTGTTTCAGGGACCTGCTTTACACTCTCGTGTGAATAAAAGTGATATGACTCGCGTTCACAACTCATGTCTGTAATGATAAGGACTAATTGTCACATGCCATTTACTCGGTCACCAGGTCACCTGAAATCATGCGACATGGAAATTGTAGTGAAAAGCTGAACAAATAAGTGGATTTCTTTTCAGGCTGCTGATCTTGAGGAAAGGCTCTACCCAAAGTGACAATGGAGTCCAGTTCAATTAAAGATGTTCAGTACAAAATTGTGAAAGGTTCTGTTGGATAACAAAACTTCAGATTTACAGCTACGATAAAATATGAGACTTGAAAAAGTATGTTTTAATTTCTGTACTTGTGCTTTGGTTGTCTTTCATAAATCATATTGACTGCACCATTCTGCCTGCGTCTCACTAATTTGTCACAGAACTTTGCAAATATCCCAGAGAGTGGAAAAAGAACAAACACACACACGTCTTTAACTTTTTTACGAAATCTAAAATGTCTGCTGTATCTTTGTATTGACAAACTCCCACTCTCCGCCACCACCTTTCCTCTAATGCCTCTAAATCAAGTGCAACCATTTAACTTCAGAGATGTTTTTTTTTTTTTAGTAAATAGAAACCACCTGTGTAGTACTTTATATATGCATCTGCTTGTCAAAGCCTGAAAAAGGTTGGTTGGGAAACTTTGTTGTACAAACATAAGGAACAGTGTGCAACACTGCAGATGAGTCAAGGATAAACTTCCAGAGTTGAATCATAAAACAAAATCCCCAGGACTGTTCAGTCCATGATTTAGAAAAGAAACCGTCCCTCTTCAATGACAATGGCTCAGTAAGCATTAATTAGAGAAGCAGTCAAGAGGTTTGGCAACTCTGGAGGAGCTGCAGAGATGCACTTCACAAACCTGGCTTCATAAAAAAAAAAAAAAAAAAAAAAGTCGCAAGAGAAACATCGTCGTGGAAAAACCTCTGTTTGTGTTTGACCATGTTTCGTGCAGGGAATGTGGCAAGCGTGAGAGAAGGATCTGGTGAGGCGAGACCAAAATGAAACTTTTTGCGCTTTGCTCAAAACGCTGTAGAGCAACACTGAGTATCGTTCAGGTGAAACATGACGGTGGCAGCATCATGCTGTGGGAATTTCTTTGTTTTGTTTTGTTTTTTGACTCAGCAGGGGTTAGTAAAACTGGTCACAGCGGGCTCAGGGTCGCTATTACAAACGCTGTTCTGATGCCGCTTTTGCGAAGACCTTTCGTCAAACATACACCGTAAAAAAAAACGCTTTTATTAAACAGGACAGTTTTGAGTACGCTTTTTTTTTTTTCTTTAAAGTTGAACCATCCGAATGGCGTAACCATGGAAACGCCTCATGCAAATAACCCGTAATACGTGCCCGGGATGGCAGGAAAAAAAAAAAAAGAAAGAAAAAAAAAAAAAGAGGAACCGAAATGAGAAGCAAACTATGTGGGGAAGCAAGTGGGGTTAGATTAGGAGAACGACAGGGTGTTAAAAAATTGCGGGGAATTATCAGTGTGACTCAAAGGCCACCTGCTCCTCAGTCACTCGCTCAGAGATTTACCTCCAGCTCGGACTTTTCTGGTGAAGTTCAAACTCGGTTCTCGTTGCTTTCAGCGCGGCTCATGGCGGAAGCGGCGGCTCAGCTGTGAATCCGGACCGCAGCGTCTTTTGTTCGTTTTTAAGTGAACGCCTCTTGTCTCGTGAGCTTTTGTTTCCCCCGACTTCTCGCTCTTCAGTGCTCTACGGGCGGGTTTTCGTGAACTCTTCACGCCGCTACTTTTCCCGGCTCCGTGTATTTGCGGCTCTCTTATGCGCCGCCAGGTCCGGTGAGCTCGACGCGTGCAGTCTTAATCTGTGCCTGCGTCTGGATTTTTTTTGTCGCGAAGGGTAAATAAAAAAACAAAACAAAAAAAAACGGCATTAGAAGATCTGGAAAACAAAATGAACATCAGCAGTCTCGGCGAAGAAGGCTTGAACAAGCTGTCAAAGTTGCTGGACAACTCCAGTTGTGGATGGAGGCAGCTGGCCAGCGCGGCGACTGAGCATCCGCAATTCCGCTGCAGGTGGGAGACCCTGAAGGCACCTCTTGTGATCAAAACATTTCACCCTCCCCAAAAAACCCCCCCGTCTTTATTCCATCTTCTTCCAAACCTAACACCTGTTCGGAAGCGTTGCTGACCCTGATCGTCTTTCTGCTATGTTCTGCCTCCGCAGTGAAAAGGAGCTGACCACCTGCTCCATTCAGGTGCTGGACGCTGCAGGCAGCCCTGCCCGCACACTCCTGGCGTGGTTAGCGGATCGCGGCTGCACCGTTGACTTCCTCCAGCACTACCTGAGGAGGATGGACCACCAGCAAGCCCTGCAGTTCCTCACCACTGCAGGTAAAACGGGAGTCGGCAGGCGATTCATTCAAGGTCTTTTTGACATTTCAACAACCACAAATTTAACACATTCCATTGAAATATTTAGAGATTTTGTGTGTGTCTGCGTGTGCGTGTGTGTGTGTGTGTGTGTGTGTGTGTGTGTGTGTGTGTGTGTGCGTGTGTGTGTGTGTGTGTGATAGGTATTTACAGAGTAGTGTCAATAAGAAGTAGAAAGAAGGAGTCAAAGGTAGAAGTAGAACACAGACAATTATTTTTGCACAGAGGGGAATCTAAAAAGTTCGACCTTTCCTTTTGTACTCTGCCAGGTCGAGCAGGGTTATGCTATAAAACACCTCACCCATGAATCAATCATCTAAAAATGTAGAGAGTGTGGTACAATTGTAAGCCTGTGACCTAAACGAATAGATTGGGGAGAAATATTGAGTCTTGGGAAATTCAGGTGTGAGGATTTGTTGGCACGACAACTATTATTTATGTTATATTGACCTTAATCTGAAAAGTGAAAGAAAAGCCAAAAAAAAAAAAGAATTCCCCTCTGCAGACACACATTTTTTCTGAGTTTGAGATTTTTTGAAACCAAAATTGTGCAAGCATTTTTTGCTCTGTTGTTGCAACTGTAGAAAGTGACATTTCTACAAAGATTTGACTCTAAGGAGCATTTTATGTTCTTATTTGTGGAAAAAAAAATGTAGCATTTTGTTTGTGATACTAATGCAAAAGTCGTACTATCACAAAAGTGGATAAGATCTACTGCTGGTTAATGCTCCTAATATTTTCCTTCCTTGCCATCCTGCTCATTGTGTGTCGTGGCAAGATAACTAATAGGCAAATCTATCTCTGTTTAATGTCATGATTTAATGTTAGGGAAACATTAAATTATTAACTACTTATTAAAAATCCCTTTACATTGATTCATTGTATATACATAGAGAGAGATCAAAAACCTTTCTGCACCAAAGCTTTTCTAAAGCCAGAGGATCAACATTTCTCCCTTCACTGCTTGTAGAAAAATACTTTCAGTTTTAAACCCAAAGTCTTTTCCCCTTTTTTTTTTTAGAGCAAACATCCTTAAATATACAAACTAATCTTCTTGAGTTATAATTGACTTCGAGAGTGAAACAACATGAAGAGAAAATGTTTTAGATCCTGTGCTCCTTTATAGTTTGTGAAATTTGACTTTTAGATGTGCTTCATCATACCACTTACAAGTTACTACATGCAATGCATAATGGTGTGTTTAACTATCTTATGCTGGAACATGTCTTAATAGAAATCGTGTGTTCCTTCACGTAATCCTCGCTGTTCATGTCGTGTGTTTTTGTTTAGTATTGGAGCAGATTAAGATCACAGTCCAGCCACAGTCTCAACAGGCTCCTCTGGGGAGCAGGGTGGTTCTGACATGCAGGGCCTCTGGACCTTCTGGACTCAGCTACCAGTGGTTCAAAGGCAAAGAAGAGGTCAGAGCAATGGCTTATAAATCCTCTTTAAAACTCCTTTGTTTCTTGTTTTCGTCTAAGTCTACGTGGATTATTTTCTTGCTTTAGATTTTACACGAGACAGGAAGTTTGCCAGAGCTGGTCCTGTGCCCTTTGGGTCCAGCCCACCAGGGTCACTACATCTGCAGGATCAACCATGGAGAAAAATGCATCTTCTCCACGTGGGCTCATATTCGACTGCTTCACTCCGCAGGTTCCACCCCAGGTATGCCTTTCTTTTCTTTTACTTCCTGCTTTTCCCGTCTTTACTGCATGCGGTGCAGTGTGACGGAAAACAACTGTCATGGCAGGCTGCAGCAGTATGTTTCCAGTAAGTGGACTGCGAGTCAGTCAGCAGCCCAGCTCCCAAGCAGCATCCGAAGGGGATGTTTTGGTCCTGAAGTGCAGAGCAGAGGCTAACCCCCCTCCCCAGTATGAGTGGTATCACAACGAAATGCCCATGCCTCAACAAAAAGCATGCTCCCTCAGGGTAAGTTCATTTAGAAAACCTACAGTGAGATAAAGTTTAATTATTGTGCATGAATGACTTTTATTGCTAGTCAAATCTTCTCAGCTGGACAACAAAGAGCAGGTTTTTAGTACTTGTTGAGCTGTTATATTACAAATGAATGTTGAAAGTTGGGACACTTTGTTATTGGAAGTTTTACTTATAGAGGCCGAGTTTTCCATGCTTTGACACGATTTCTTTGTGAGATATTATTTAAATGACTGAAGAACAGTTATTTTCAGTCTATGAAGAAAAATTTTTTTATTGATTGAATTAAGATCAATAATACCAATACAAACCCAGGTTAACTTTTTTTGTGATAATTAACGATCCTGGATATGTTTCATAACTGGACCAAACTGGAATTATGTTGTAATAATATAAAAAAAAAAGGTTTAACTGTTTTAAAATTCTTGTTTTTAAAATAAGGAAACTTTAGTCACTGTAAATTACAAATTGGTTTGTATTAATTAAGAAACAAAAGCTAACCTAAAAGCACTGAGAATAACCATTATCTGAAGGAAATAATTTTCAATGTTCAACAAATGTTTTTCAATTTTAAAAAAAGTCAAGGAATATTTCAAAGCATAATTCTGCTTTTGTGTATAAATTCACAGCTTTAGTGGTGTTCTGACCATAGAGCAACATGTAGGGCAAAATTCTCATGCTGAGTCTGAGCTTTAAGTTTGCTACCGATCTTGTTTTAGGCAACAAACTGACTACATTTTGAACTAGGGGATATAATGGTGCGTAAAAAGTTTAGTTTAGTTGTTAGAAACTTCATTTCTATTATTTGAAATTCATTTGGAAAAACCTAAATATTTTCCAAGTTTTGTAGCTCTGATACTAACTTTTGGGAAAGATGTGATAGTTGGTAATGGATTTTTCTCAATTTTCTTGAGGCTTTCAAATGGTTTCTTTTTGCCTGTTTAGTTGTTATTTGTCCAAAGTGGTTTTGGTTTTGGACTGATTGTCTGGGGCAATAGCAAAAACTTTCCAGACTAAAGTCACGCAATGGTTTTGTTTCTGTATGAGCTTGTTTCTGCAAGTTGTTACTGTTTCCTAGATCCCAGGTGTGACCACAGAGCACAGAGGGGAGTACAGATGCAAGGTGTTCAATTTGTATCATGAGGCCTGGAGCGACACCGCAACAGTGACAATTGGTGAGGCAATAGATACTGTTTTCTCTCATCTATCACTTATATTGAAAAATCTCCAATGATTATTATGCTTGAGTGATTTCAACAACATACTGTTGTCGTCAAGTAGTGCAATGAATATCTGACACTACACATGTTCAGTTTCACACTGAATTTCAACCATTTTGTAACAGCTAACGCTTCCTGTTTTGTCACACAGGCCCGAGTTCAGTCACAGAAGCCTCATGGGTAGAAGTTGATCGGGGGTTAGGTATGTCGTACTTTCTGCTAGAATATTCAGGGGGAAATATAGGAACTACATCAGTAATATACTTCCTCTACCCTTCATTGTACCATTATTCCTGTTTCTCATGTTCTGTTTGTCAAAGCTGTAACACAGACATTGGTATGCATCTCTCCTTTTTTTTGTTTATGTCGCCAGAGTCTCAGGAAGTCCAGAGGTCGACGACCAGATCAGGAGTAAATCCAGTGCAGCAGATGGCCTGTCCTCCCCCAGCAGCCAAGAATTTCTATGGTTAGTTTTGCGCCAACTACACGGAGTATCTCCACATTAAAAGTCGTGGGCTTCATGGTTCCACAATCCTATTCTACTCAGCTACAGACAAAGTTGCTCTCCTGATTGGCAACATGCACTACCACTACCACCAGCAGCTGAGTGCTCCCATTTCTGACGTCCACGAGTTGACCAACCTGCTCAGGCAGATGGACTTTAAAGTGGTCTCCCTGCTGGACCTCAACTGCCAGGAGATGAAGAGCGCTGTTAGTGAGTTCCTGCTGCTGCTCGACAAGGGCGTTTACGGTCAGTCCACTTATTTCTCTTCATGCTTCGAAAGTCTGTGTCCAGCTACATAAAATGTGGGATGAGTGACTCAACCCTACCCTAACCCATGAATAAGCTAAAGGCTAAAATCACTGTGACACCCATACCTACAATAATTTTGATATTGTTCTTTACTTCTGCAGGGCTGCTATATTTTGCCGGTCATGGCTATGAGAACTATGGCAACAGTTTCATGGTTCCTATTGATGCTCCGGCTTCCTACACGTCGAAACACTGCTTGTGTGTGCAGAACATACTGACCAGGATGCAAGAGAAAAAGACTGGACTCAATGTCTTCCTGTTGGACATGTGTCGCAAAAGGTATGCCTTGGGTTAGTCATTAAAGAGTGTGTGTCTGACATGCAGCTTACTTTTGAAATCCCTTCTTTTCCTAGAAACCCAAACGATGGGTTGATCGTACAACCGGGAACACTAAAAGTCACAGCCAACATAGTGTTTGGTTATGCCACGTAAGTTGCTGGTTTTGATCTCTTGTTGTGATCCAAAATTGTCTGTTTTTTAGCGCGTTTTTTTATCACTTGTGTGTAATTTGCCATGTGTAGATGTGTTGATGCTGAAGCGTATGAGGTAAAGAGAGAAGACGTGTCAAATGGCATCTTTATCAGCTTTCTCAAACGGCACGTGTGTGAGGATGAGAAGGTCACCGTGATGCTGGACAAAGTTGCTGAAGGTAGAGGTCGCTCAGTCACCACTGCTTGCACATCTTCTGCTACAAAATAGTAATAATAGTGTAATATGTAGTGTTAGCTGATGTCTGACGTTATTGCGAACACATCATACTTAGACCAAGACAGTTCCTCATGGCATTACATTGATCTGATATTGATTTGTATCCTGCAGGTATTGATCCTTAAGAGGTTTAAACCACATCTAAAGACATGCTTTATGACTATAAAGCAGTAAAAACAAACTTTATTTTGTTATTGGTATGTCTTTGGTCAATGCATACCAATGTAGGCAAATTAAGTTATTATCCTTTGTCAGCTAGTTGAAAAAGTCAAGAAGCTTTTCAAATGAATGCATTAGGTCTTCCTGTTGCATGTTGGTGACATGCAAATCCTCTAATTCTTTTTTGATCTTTGTGATAATAATGTTCCTCTAATGTGTCCACAGTCAGTGCATCATGTTATCACAATGGGTTTACTTCTGTGTGCTAGTTAGTGCTGAGTCATAGGAGGCAAAAATCAGACAGAATTATGGATCAGAACTAAGCAAGCGTTAACCCTGTTCGATAAAAAACGTGAGGCTAGATGTTGTTTTGAAATTCACTGTAGATTTCTGGGTTTTCCTTAGAGTTCCAACCTACTATAGTTTAGTCTTCATGGACCTCATAGAGACATAATGTAACTTAATTTCCAAAAGGTTTTAGCCAAAATGGTGTTGGATTCAAAAAGCCATCCATAAAAATCTGAAAGGAGAACCTTAAAGCCGGGTCGAACAGATAATGCATCTAAATTTCCCCTTTGCTCTTGAGCTTGATGTTTAGAACCACAAGTCCAGGTACCCGGGACTTGGCTCAGAGCCAGGCTGGGCGTGAGGTGAACAATTTACATAAGGCTGTTTCTGCCAGTTCTTTCCTCTTCAAACGTTCCTTAGAGTTAAGACAAGTATTTAAAAAATTGTGCAAAGGTTCTGTGTTAAACATTCAAAAACAGAGTTTGTTAAAGCAAGACCTTTAATCAGTTAATGGTAGTTTGTTCTTGATTATTTACTCTATTAAGCATTAAGAGTTTTAAATTGAAGTGTCCGTATTATCATTCTGAGAAAAAATGATTATATTATTCTCTTGTTCCTTTCAATAAAGTAGGCAATTAGAATTTCTTGAATAATTAGCAATTGTTTCTCATCTAATAGCACATTTTATTATTTAGACTAACATGCACATACTTAGTTAAGATTCTTATCAATTATATTTACACTGTTTTTGTGAGGCTCTTTCCAGTTTGTAATAATAATACAAATAGTGATGATATATTCAATATGTTGATCATTTATTGTGAATTCAAAACTTTTAGCAAGGCTTATAGGATCTTTGTCTCACTCAGGTTAATCTGGATTTAAATTCTAGTCTACCTGTCTCCTGCTGTTGGTGATGAGATTTAGATTTTCATTTTATTCAAAGTTGCTGATTCTTTCCAGACATGGGTCGATGTGCGATTACAAGAGGAAGGCAGGCTCTGGAGCTGCGCAGCAACCTGTCTGAGCGGCGTTCCCTCACCGACCGCATACTGCCAATGGACAGTTCTGCCTCTGATTCGGCTCGGAATCTGCAGTGGGCCATCGCTCATGGTGAAAAATTGAAAAACTCATCTGATTAAATGCTACTAAGGTTACTCATTATACTTTTAGATCACCTAATTTAAGGATGCTTTTGTTTTACCAGTTCTGCCTGAGAGTCGTTCCCTCAGTTTTGACTGCGGAGTGAAGGTCCAGCTTGGGTTTGCGGCAGAATTCTCCAACATCATGGTCATCTACACTCGGATACTTGAGAAACCTGCAGAAATAGATTCCTGCAGCGCTCAGCTTACAGACTTCCCACAGGTGTGCGACTCCTGGGGCGACTTATTTTGAACCAGGATTTTTTAATGCACTTTAAAATGAAGTTAATTTAACAAATTAAAATTTGGGATTTTAATTAATATTTCTTGCTAATATGTTAAGCATCCCAGAAAAACAACAATAAACTGTTTTTATATGACAGAAGAATGACTCTGTGAAGAATGTGTATAGACAGAGTTTTGTAACATTATTCTTCTTAAAATCAGTAAAACCAAAACAAAAATCTTTTGGTTACTATTAGATTTCTAAAGACTCGATGAGCATCTCTAAGATGTGCTAAAACTGGGCTAGGAGTTTCACAATGTTTTTAATTTTCCTTTCACAGGAAGTGGACATTGACCTGAAGAAGAGTAACCAGGAGACTCTGTTTGAAGCCGGCTGTTTGCTGCTGATTAAGGAGGAACTCCCCTCAATGGAGGAGCACAGTCTTTACACACGCATCCGCAGTTTGCAGAGACTCAAGGTCAGACACCTGTTTGTGTTTATATATCTTGATGAAAATGTTAAAATGTCTACTTTGAAAAGTAATCTGCAGCAGTTTTTTTTTTCAGCCTTGAATTTAGTTCTACATTACTTTCAAGGACCCGGATGTTCTCGTAATCTTTAAATATTGACTTAATCAGTTCGTTATCCAGGCTCTCCTTGGGCAATGGCTATGTTTTTTTCATTTAAATAAAGAAAAGCCTGATCTTTTTGACATACAGGTTGTGGTAAAGGGCCTTAAAATCTAATTTAAATTTGGATCTTTGGTAAATTACTTGTTAAAACCTCAACCAGGGACTGGAGATTAAAATTAGCAAACTATTGTATACTCCTTGAGCAGAACAATTAGTTGGACTCTATGTCCTTTAAGTTTATTTGTATTGTCTCTGTTAAATAAAATACTTTAAAAATGTATTGTGCTGAAAAATTGCAATATTCTTGCGATTTTTAAGCACAATACATCATAAATGTATTAAATATTGGATGACTCAAGACTTTTGCACAACATTGTGACATTTTAAAATTTATATTCATTGTGCAAAGTGAAAAATCAATGATTTAATATAGACACACAATAAACACATAGAAGATGTAATGTTGCGGCAAAATTACAAGTGCTTTTTCCAGAGTGATTATTTTCAGAAAGACAGACAAACCGTTAAAAGATTTTTGTTTCCATAATTTCACAAAGTTATTACATTTCTTTTGCCTCTTACCTAAAGAAGACATTTTTGCTTTTTCATTAAACTCACAGACGGACCTCGCCTTCACCGTCTGCCTTCACTACACGTATTCCAACATGGATGAAGAGGTAGTGGAGCGGCTGCCAGTCACAGTGGGCAAACCTTTGGTCTCCAAACTGAATCTCCACGAATCTCGAACGTCTAGCAGCTGCTCTGCCACCCTGGGCTCCAGCCTCGACTCCTTCAGCTGCCCGGAGAGCTCCTCCTTCGCCTCCATCGATTCTCCCTCAAACGCGTGGCCACACTATGGAGACACTGGCAGCGCAGTTTCTCTATCTGACTCTCTGACTTTTTCCAGGGGTGCCAACCTACCAGAGGAGAGTGACAGTCCCGGAGAATTGGAGTCACATCAACCTCTGACTGCCAGCAAAAGCTTGCCCCAGAGCCAACTCAATGAAATGAACTACAAATTTAGTGACATGTACAACCTCCATTCTTTATAAGCATCTTACTTTAGGGGATTATTTCCATGTTTTTCTATGCAAATTAACATTTCAAACTATTTAAGACTGAGGGTTTCTTTTTTTTTTACATTTAAATATAAAAAATACAAAATGTATGAAACAGACTGTGAATAAAAGATAAATATCTTTGTGAATGGTGTTAATCTACACATATATATTTTTGTAATTCAGTTAATGTATTTAGCTGATATTTTGTGCTAACAGGAATGTACTTCCCCTCTTTTGTTATAAGTCTGTTCTTATTTGTATGACACTGCACATGTCAATACACTGATTTAAAGATCAAATTTTAACAATTAAAATGTAGCATGACTTCATCTGCTTTGTTTCGTTTATTATCATTTTACAAGCTTCTGATGCATTTTGATTGGACGTTGCATGTGATGTTTTTGCATACCGTTTTTGATGCAATGACAAAACCAGGATCATAACGCACACAGTAATGCAGATGAAATAATTCAGTACTATGCGTACCAACTGGAACCTATTGGAAGAATGAGAAGCCAAAAGAGCTTATTATTTTTGTTAGCCGATTGGCAATAAACTTTATGGTTGCATTACCGATACCTGCTGATAATTGTGTGTGGCTCAAAATGTCTTTTATACTACATTATCATGTTATATTAATTAACTTTGTTTACAAATAAAACTAATTCAAATGTGTATATATTTTTTTATTTTTATGAAATTTCTCCATTAATCTCCTTTCTATCTCATATTTTCTACAAATTAAAATAATGTTCTATTGTTTCATTTTCTCACACAGAATTTCCAATTTCCTGTATTATGTTGCCATATTCTAAAAAGTGAGCTGTTGAGTGCAATGTATCCATATTGTAATCGAACTGAAAGTTCCTCTTTTCTGTTTCTCTTTGCTACTCTTTTGAATTGTATCCTTTGTTGTCTTCATCCCATTCTTTCTGCCACAATTTTGGTTTGTTTATAACTTTTGCTTCAATTTACCGTAAAATTGACTTGCCCTGTTGTCTTCTTTGCTTCCATGGCTGGTGCTTTTTCGTTTTCCTCGATGATAGATGTGTCTTTTGTCACGCCCATGTTAAACCTTTTCACCCTTGTTCTATTGTCATGTTTACCTGTAGAAAAAAATACCCTAAACTATCCTTTTCTTCAACCTTTTTCTTAATCAAAAAGAGTGTCATCCTGTTGATCATCATTTTGTATTGTATAACAAAAATACATGATAAAAATGAAGGAAATTGATTTGAATTGCTAAATAACAGATTGTTTCATCATGCAAAATAGATTTTGGACTTAAAATTCACTTAATTTGTTTTATTTTGGAGCTTTTGTTAGGGCGGGTCATTTCTGACCCGTCGGACAAGGGGAGTAAACAGAATGTTAGGATCGCACGAGGGTCTTGGTGAAACTGTCTCAGTAGCATGCAGAAATCCTCTAATGAGCTAATATTGAGCAGGGCAACAATTGACCCTTGAGGAATGCTGTTTGAGACCCCTGGCTTAGGGAGACCATGGGTCTGCAACGGAACCTTCTCTTAATGACTTTGGTTAAAAATGATAAAGAAAAAAAAATTAAAACAAATAGAAAACAAATGTATTTTAATTAAGCAATTGCATGAATTTTAAACAATACAAAAAGTGCCACAAATATATATTTTAGACCTGTTTATCTTAGGCTGAGAACTATATTTCTTTACAAAGTTTTTCCACAAATGTCAACAGGAGAAAAAGAATATATTTGTCCACTTTTTTTTGCAAAAGTGTATTTTTTATTTTCAAAACTGAAAGTAAATGAAATGGAGTCATTTGGCGCTCCAGATGAGTTTCATTTAGGGTAGAAGAAGAATGTCTCGACTGTATTGCGCATGCGCATTGACGTCATCTCGGCTTCAGTCGTTCGCCATTTTGCTGTGGGTTTTGCAAGTCCGCAGCTCCCATTTGTGAGGCGGCGCTAAAAAAAAAAACCCAAAACACACACACATTTATTTCAAGGACTGTTTAAAGGGTTTGCAAATATTTTCGGGCAAAACTATGGCAAACCCGTCTGGTGACGTGGATATGCCAGAGGGCGCAGAGGTCCGCAAGCTGTCTGAGCTGCGAGTCATCGACCTAAAGGCCGAGCTCAAGAAACGAAACCTCGACACAACTGGCGTGAAGAGCGTGCTGTCGGAGCGCCTCAAAAGGGTACGCTCCTGTCCCGTTCAGCGAAACTAGCGCCGTGTTACGAAGGCAGCGTTATACAAAACGCGCTCGTATTTCTGTTAAGTTTTTCAAGCGCATTTTTCGAAGCTCAGTCTTAACGGAAAGCTATCACCGCTAGCTTGCCGGGCTAACTGAGTCTGCAAATGTGTTCTCACCATTAATCTGTTTTCACTTTATTATTCACAAACAGGCAATTGAGGAAGAAGGCGGGGATCCAGATCAGATTGCCATCGTTCCGGACTCGAACCCTAAAAAGTCCATACCCAAACGAACCGCCAAAGGTAAGACAGCTGCTCGAAGCGCAGCAAGCCAACGTCTACCTCATTCAAATGGTTGGATCAATCAGGCCTGGAGCTGCTGATTCACTGAGGGAATATTAGCTGTCAACCACCCTTCACACTTAGTATTTTGTCTAGTAAATATGAAGAATGTTAAAAATTGTTCCAAAAACCCTAACTTTTACCTTGTTCTAAAATACAATGTAGTAGAATTTGCAGATAGTGTTCTGTTTTATTTTGTTTTATTGTGCTGTATCACCTTCTCATGTCTGCATGAAAAAACAAATTTCTTCCCCAGATTCCCGGCAAGACGAAGAAGCAGAAGAAGTTCCTTTGGAAGAGGATTCACGTGATGGACAAGTAAGTTTATTTTTGAAAAGTAATTGTTTTTTTTTTTTACCGGAATTAAAATGCTACTCCAATTGCAGAAATAGTGTGATTGATTTTTATATATGTCCTTTTCAGGAAGACTTTCTGGACCACGAGAACATGCAGGACGACCACGAGAACATGCAGGACATGGACATCCTTGACATGAACGTTCTGGATGAGACCGAGAATGAAAGCGGGATGCCAGCCGGGGACCCTATGGACGATGAAGGAAATTATGACAGAGACGACGACGCGTTGCTGGAGGATGAAAACGACTTCACCGAGTTAGGGTCAGGGCAAGAGTCTCAAGGTCCAGAGGTAAGATGATACGATTATCAGCTTAATTGACAAAGACTTTTATTCGAAATTGCTCAGATTTTATTTCTCATTTATCAGTTTGGCCGGGTCGACGTGTTTAAAGGGGATGAAGATCTAGTAAATGAAGTTAGAAGCATGAGATCTGCCACTGTAGTACTGCAACTGTGTGGATAATTGTGCAGGAAAGAGAACTGAATGTGGAAGACTGTTTGTTTTCAGGCTGTTCTTTATTCAATTTCTTTTTAGATAAAAATCAAAATTTCCTGAAAGCAAGAAGAGTTTTATTGTTAATTATATTCACACGGCTTCCTCTGGTTTTCATTGACCACATCAGAAGTAATAAAACTTTGACCAGTGTAGATGGTAAAGAACGCAAGGAAACAATTTTTGTGTGTGTACTGAAAAATATTTCCAGAGTATCATACCAACCTCTGGAAAAATGTAATGCATTTAATATAGGAAAAGAGGAAAATGTTGAAGAACCTGGTTTAAAGTCCATCTGAAAGTTCTGAAAAGATGTTAAAGTGATCACTGTCTCATCAGTCTGTTTTGTTTTCTTTCAGAATCCAGATGACGGCGCTGAAGAAGGACTGACAGGTACTGTAGCAGAAGGTCTACCAAGGGATCTTTTTAGTGTCAAGTTTGGATTTGCAAACAGTTTAGTTACAACCAGAAGGAGAGACTGGAAGCCCAAAGGAAATTGCTGATTTTGTGCCGGAGGTTTGTTAACCCATTGAAATAAAAATCAACACTGCTTGAAAAGGACAGATCATTTGGTTTGATTTGTTCAAACAGTTGTGTTTAACAATCTTCTGCACTTGGTCAGCAATTGCATTTTCCTTATGGTCAGGGCCGACTGAGCCATTGCAGCTGCTTGTAGTGTTTATAGGTTTGCCACATGAAGACTAAGATGAAGAAGACCCCATAAGATTTGTGTGATTCATAAATGATCTGGACGAAACGCCTCAAGTTGAGCTGACGTTCTGTCGAAAAAAACGTGGATCCCTGGATGCGCCTTGCTGGAAGAAGATGGATCTGCAGCGAGCTTTGGCTGCTGCTGCACAGCTGGTTTTGTGGCTTTTATCAGCGCTGAAAGCGATCTGTGTGTTTTGGATCAGGTGACTAGTGCTAGGAGGTTCTCCTCGAGAGGCGAACCATGGTGCTTGCCGCACCTTAGTTGATTGGTTGTTCTGCAGCCTTTGGGGTCTCTTCCAGTCTCTTTGTTAGGGTCTTCTTCTTCGTTTTAATACTTCATTTTAAGAGCACAGCCAGGTGGCCATGAGTTTCGTAATCCAGGCCTTGCCAGTTCCTCGTTAAGCATTGATGTGTTTCAGAAGTGATTAAACTCTGTGCCATTCTATTCCTGTTAAATCCGTAGAAAATAACAAAGTAGCCGGGTCTTGTTTATCAGAGCCTCTAAAAGAAGACCAGGACCAGAGCCCCGAAGAAGAGCAAGGTGCCGGAGGGGAAGACGGCGTGTCCAACGCTGGTGCCAAGTCCAGCAGCGCTGCATCTGGAGATGGGGAAGACGCCAAAGAGACCGGGGATGTGAATACTGTCCCAGAAGAGACACTTGACTCTGAAAACAAAAGCTCACAGGCTGTTAGTATAAGCGAACAGGGCGGCTCGGGTGAATCTGTTGATTCAGAAAAGGGGTCTAAGAAGGGTGAGGAGGACGAGAAGACTGTGGATAAGGCTGCCGCGGATTCAACCTCAGCACTGAAAGAGTCCTCTTCAGTAGAGGGCGATGATCAGAACAAGAGGTTTGTTGCTTTCTGTCTACTAGAAACCAAAATGGCTATCTCTGTTGCATTGGCCCTTTTGTGATTTCAAAAATTTGGATGCTCTTTGGAGGTAAAAAAAAAATTCCTGCGGAGTTGAGATGATTTTGTCATTCCCTGCACTCACCTGTCCCGCTTTACTATTTTATGAGTAATGAATGTGAGAGTGGATTGCCATTTATTCACCGTTAAATCACTTTACTGAAACATGAACGCTTAATAACAAAAGTGTAAATATGCCAGGAGTTCCGGTATGCTCTGTTATTTTTGTTTGTTCACATTTCTTTTCTTTCTTTCCAGTTCTGAAGAAAAAGACGCCAAGACGGAGACAAAGGATGAAAAAGGTAAAGGATTTTTTCCCCCTCTCTCTGTCATCCAAGCCTTTAGTGTATAGAAGCTCACTTATCTTTTATCTGTTGTTGCAGCGAGCAGTAGCAGAAATCTGTGGGTCAGTGGTCTGTCTTCCACCAGCAGAGCGACTGATCTGAAGGCCCTGTTCAGCAAACATGGCAAGGTGAGTGTAGCAATGCAAAGACATGCTAAATTTTTTTGGGGCCAAAAATTCGGGATATAATTGATAAAAAGTCAATCTAACGGATGAATTCGCTTTATTCCCTTTGAGCAATGTGTTACACATTCAATGAAGAATCTGGAGAATTCTGCATATTTTTAGACTTCATTTATAATTGGTAATTCGGTTAAAAGGGAAGTGTCGTTGAGAAGTTATCCATACAATAATCAATCTTTAGATTTAATTATCAAGCACTAATTAATTTGACAAATCTAAAGATGAGCAATGCAAATTAATTTGCGAACCTCTGTATGAGTTGAAAATATAAACTGAAATGAATGTTTAAATACTTTTTATCTAAACTGTTCAAAACCTAAAGGACTGAGTTCTTATTCCTCCCTTTCTCCCTTATAAATTAAAAAGGGAGAAAGGTGAAAAATAGATTAATCCTTTAAACCATCAGCTTTCAGCAACAGAACCGACCCAATTGAACAGGAAAAAATGTCGCACTTAACCAGATTTTAGCACTCAGAGAATCAGCTCTTGTCTTTCCTGTTATGGTCACCACCAACTTTTAGTATTTTATTTTTGTGCTCCAACAGGGGTTTGGCGTAAGGCAGGGTGCTCACGAGGCTACAAGGTTAATTATCTCTCCTGATAAGGGCTTTGTGGATGTCTATGGGGGCCTCACTTTGGATCACATCAGAATCAAGTGACTAAAAATAGAAAATCTTTCCTTAGTAGGTTTATTTGTTTAGGCTACTAAAACTTCAGTGTGTGTGAAGAAAAACTAAACCGAAATCTTGCAATGGACTCTGAAATGACTCTTCAGTCTGCCTGAGGCAGTCAGGTTAGTGTTGTTCTGCTTGAGGCTCAGAACTTAACTCTTTGAAAAAAAAATGTGCTTCTGGGAGAGGAGTCAGACCTGCAGACTGTTCGACCAATCAGAACTAGACCGGGATGTAAAGCGAGAGCTGTCATATGAAACAATGAAAGATAAAAGTTTTTCCCTATTTCTCAGAGTCTCAGACTTCTTTGTTCTGAAATGTTTAGTTGAATCACTTCAGCCAGTGATACCCGTCTCATGAAAGATGGATATAATTTTTAAACATGTTCCCATTCTGTCTAATGGGTACAAATCTAATGTTTTACACATTAAACAGATGTTGGAAATTATGAATGATTTTATAGCTCTCTGGATTTCTGAATCAATATTACTATATAAACATGAAAATCCATCAACAAACAAAACATTTTAAGGATAACAACCAGTAAAGTTTATACTACACTTGAATTTTGTTTATTCTTTATTAGTTGAAATGTAACTAAAACTTGAAATTATTTGTTGTTGGCCTTATTATCTTCCCTGCAGGTTGTTGGTGTAAAGGTGGTGACCAACGCAAAGAGCCCGGGCGCTCGGTGCTTTGGCTTTGTCACCATGTCTACCTCAGAGGAGGCCACCATCTGCATCAGTCACCTTCACAGGACCGAGCTGCATGGCAAGATGATCTTTGTGGAGCGGGTAAGAAAAAGAAAGTCATGTTTATCATTCACAGAAATAGTAGCGGAGGCAGCTGCACATTTGAATTTGTACAACAGAAACAAATTTTACACTCTAAACTCCTCCGCCCACCTTAGTAACACACAAATCAGTCACTCTGAAGATGTTCTGACAGTCTTTGTATAACTTGTTTAATGGTTACATTAGAATGAAATGTAACCATTAAACTCTTGTTTATTTTAACTAAACAGTGTCTTATTGACAACTTCTCAATAAAAGGTTAAAAAAAAGAAAGCCGATGAGTGTTTCAAGTATTTTCCTTCAACTTCATGGATGATATCCAGAAACAAGCTGTACCTGTCTACCTGTAAACATCAATAAAATGTTTACACCAACCCCTCACATGGGGATAAACGTCGCATATTACATATGCATCATCTATCTCTATTAGATGTTGTATTGTGCATGCTCATATTCCTCAAGGGAGTTTCCCTCTTCTCATATTTTGCTGAGAACTATATGAATATTCACTATTTGATTCTGTGTTTTAATCAGAGTATTTATGCTTTTAGGTCAAATCAGTAGAAAGTATTCTCAAGCAAACAAAAGACTTCTTTAAGAGCTTATATTTTCCCATTTTAGGCTAAAAATGAGCCTGCCGGAAAAAAGCCGGCTGACAAGACTGCCAGCGACAGGAGACCCTCGACTGACTCCAAGTAAGAATACAAAATTCATTTGGTGTGCTAACTTGGATGTTTGTTTAAAGCATGCTTTACCAATCATTTATCTTGTAAAAAATTAAGAATGAGTTACAGAAAGCTGAAGTCAAGCATGAGGTTGATGCTGACAATGATTTTATTTATTTGTCTAGATCTGAGAAGGATGATAAAACGGAAGGAGAAGGCAAAGATGATAAAGGTGATTTGTTTTTTTTTTAAACTTCAGTACAAATTAATCAAATTTAAATAAAGTCGCTTAGCAACTAAAGTTTTGTGCTTTTATTTACAGATCAAAATGAGAGGACTGTAGTAATGGACAAGTCTAAGGGAGAGCCTGTTGTCAGTGTCAAGACTAAAAGCAAAAGCAGGGAGAGGGTAAGAAAACGATCCCTCAGCTGCTTCACTTTGGAAGATATTTAAGAAATTTTTTTCCTCTGCCATTTTGAAAACATCTACTGTGAAATTCATGGTGTACAGATAATGACTTTTCATTTTTAACGCTTCTCATATTGCGTTTTTTTTTTTTTTTTTAGAGCTCCAAGAGCCGGAGTCGTGCCTCTTCCAGCAAAGAGAGAAGAGACATCCTGACGTTTGCCCAGATCAAGGCGCAGAGAAAGAGGGAGAAACAGAGGCAGCGAGAGAGAGAGATGAGGGAGGCTGAACGATTCAGATTCAAGTAAGGACACATAAAAAAAAAAAAAAAAAATCAAATAAGAGCTTTACTTAGCTTGAACATCTTTGATACAAAGTTAAATTTATTTCCATTTCATCTCCAGTGATCGCAATCGTGAGAACCCGTCAGAGCGTGAGCGAATCCGAATGTTCAGAGAAAGAGAGGAAAGGATGATGAATAACCGGCGCTGGCTGGAGGTCCGACAAGAGTAACAGTTTTGCAAAATGTCCTTACATCACCTCATAATGAAATCCTAAAAACCCGTTTGTTGATGGGGGACGTTTGTGCCATCAGGTGGAGAAGCAGCGGCTGGAGGCAGACCGGATGGAGCGCCAGTTCCTGGAGCGGGAAAGAATGCGGATCGAGTACGAGCGGCGGCGCGAGCAGGAGAGGATAATGAGGGAGCGCGAGGAGCTGAGGAGGCAGCAGGAGCAGCTGCGCTTTGAGCAGGACAGACGGCCTGTAAAGAGGCCGTATGACATGGACAGGTAGGCGGCACAGTGACCATCCAGAGCTGGATTTGTGTTCACATGCTGAGATGAATCTCAGAGAAATTGCTTCTTTTTTCCAGAAAAGACGACTGGCCTGACAAGCGCATGGCGATGGATGACCGTTTCGGTCGCTCGGACTTCGGTCGCCAAGATCGCTATCAGGACTTTGACCACAGAGACCGTGGCCGTTTCCAAGACGACGGGCAGGTGAGATGACTGAGATTCTCATTTGAAGTTTGACACTTTTGAAAACAGGAGGAAACGAGGCTCAGAGTCTGATCACTGATCTGAATCTTTAAGCTCACAGCAGTGCTGTGAACACTTAACTAGAGAGCAAACAGCTTTTTATTTTAAACCATTTGGTTTGAAAAACACAAAGGGAGCATCAACTTGTGTGTCTTGTGCAGCACTTCTCAGACAGACACGGCAGAGATTCGTGGGGAGGAGGCTACGACAAACGCATGAACCCAAGGTGAGCAGCACTCAGAGCTGGCCCCAGCTTCTGGTTAAGCTCCGATCTGACGTTCACCATGTCAATTCTGTCTTTCTTTCAGGGACGGTGGCCGCGACTGGGACTCTGGCCGAAAGATGGATGGAGACAGACCGTGGCAAGGTAGCAGCTGGTGAACTTGTATATCTTGCATTCTCTGAAACTGAAAACGATGTAAAATAAGTGGCAGCATTTTCAATAACTTGAAAACTTAAAACAACGACAACAAAAAAGAAACAACCCGTTTCATTCATGTTAATTCAATTGCAGCTCTTCGTTGTTGTAGTTAAGCTACAACTGGTCGTTCTAGCACATGAAGACACACATTGTGGCTTTGACTGTATATTTAGTCATTGTCCTGCTGGAAATTAAAAAAACTTCAATCTCTTGCAGCCTCTCTTAGATTCTCAATCCATTGGTCTCTGACCAGCGTCTATGTTCGTGCAAAGGAAAAGCAAATCCCACTGCATGATTCTGTCAATTAAATATTAATGTTCATTTTTTTTCTGCATCCAGAAGGCTTTTGACTCTTCTGCAGTTTCATTTGTCAGTATATAAGTGGCTACATAGTTAATATATTTGTAACTGTAGCTAAATTAACTGTATGTTACACAGGCTTTTTAATCTATTTACCTACAGGCAGTCTAGTAATGTAACAAAAGTATGTTAGTTTCTGTTCTTGCTTGACAAAGTGAGAAATTGTGAAGGGTGTGAATACTTCCACTGGTTATGGTAGTTTTACCATGTTGGACCAACACGTCTGATGGATGTTTACTCTTCTGAATTCAGGTAGAGATGGTGGCATTCCAGGCCAGAGCCACATGCCACGTGGAGGAATGGCAGGGTGAGCAGATCACGAGCTTTTACTCCATATATTATACTTCGTCTGCAGTCCAGACGACTCTCTGTGCCGGCACATAGTCATGTGTGGGTGTGTGTGTCTCGTGTGTTGCAGTCGTGGAGGCTACATGAACACAGGAACGTCTCAGTCTCTATCGGGAGCTCTGAACAGACAGAACCAGATGATGCAGGGCGGCGGCATCCAGGGAGGAGCTTTCGGTCGACGCTACTGAGTCCCATGATGTTGTACAGTCTTTGAATGGTCACAACATTGTTTTTGTATTTTTATTTTTATTTTTTGCCATAAACCTTAATGAGTTTTCCTGGTAGGTTTGCCTTGTTTTAATTGTTAGTGATCTTCTGCTCTGTACTTGCCAGTTGTACAAATTGACCATTTTCCTTGTGCATCCACCCCGACTGTAATAAATTCAGATGTTTATAACACCTGGGTTCATGGACCTGACCTCAGCACCTGTGTCCTCCCTGTTATTGTTTGTTCAAAGTTTTATCATTTTTAATAATAAAACTTCTCTTTATGAAAGAGGAGTTTTTTTTATTTTGCATCTCGGAAATACAGGTTTTTATGAGAAGTTTTAAGTGTCACAATTCATTAAACTGTATTTGTTAGCTTTTTCCACCATTTGCAAGAGGGATTTATGCTGAATTATGAGTCAAAATGTTCAATCAAGATTGTCTTGACTTTGTAATGCTTGGGTATTACTGTTTCTCATTGAAGATTGTTTTAATATTGAGTCGGCTCAGAAAAGCTGATGTCTTGTTAAATTTACAGGGTGAGAAAATAAAAACATTTTCATCATTTTAGTAGTGCTTGTCTTGAAAATGAAATTCTCCTGGGTTTGGTTGAGACAACAGTGATGTTTCTCGTCTGCTCGGTGGCTCAGATGGTGGAGCTTGGTCGTAGGCTGTAGTCCTGGATGTGGTTGTCCTGGGTTCGATTCTCGTCCCGAGACATTTCCAGCGTGTTTTACCTTCTATGGATGGTGTGATTTTTGTGCCACCAAGTGAGACTGATCTGGGTGCATGTATCTTTGTGAAAAACAATTTGGTTAATAGCACTTGATTCCAAATCCTCACTTCAAGTCTCCAACTCTCGGCCTGCTCTCTGCTTACATGTTGCTCTTTGTGCTCATGCAAAAAAAATGTTTTTGAATTTTTTTTTTTTTTTATTTGAACATTTAAAAAATATATATATTTCCAGGGTTTTTTTTTTCTTACATGTCTAAACAAGTAAGACTCGGGCATAGGTTTTATTTTGTTGAAGCAAAGATGAATTTGCTAGATTCCGTATCTGGCCTTTTGAATTATTGAAGCGCATCAGACTGAAGCGCATGTGTTATTACTATAATGGCTGTTGTTTTTATTACAGCTCTGCCACGGCAACACATTATTTATATCCCAAGTAGAAATACATTTCGTACCAGAAGCCGGGATTGATCCGGGTCAATGCTGAACTGTAGATAAAATGTGTGCAAATCATTTAGTATTGCATTTAATCCAGCCATCTGAGTTTTTTTTCATAAACAAAGTGGTGCTTTTTGAAATTAGTTTATGACTGGAAAAATAGTCTCAGCAGGAAACGATGTTAACCTCTGGTCTGTCATTCATGTGAGCACTGGCTTTGTAATGACATCCAGATAGTTGTTGCACAAGTTACAAAAGGGATCAAACCTTATTTGGCCATTTGTATAACTCCCTCTAAATTTCTATTTTGAAATAAAAATGGAAAATTCATCAACAAAAGTTTGTAAAATGTCACCAACGCCCAACTTCAGGCTTTCCATGTCAATTGTAACTCTTATGTTATGGTGAGATTTCTCAAAAATACATGCACCAACTGTGAAAAGCTTTCACTGTTACTAAAGTCTTTAACCTGCTACGTGGCTTTATCTGTCTAAAAACTGTTCCGGTTTGATTCAGTTTAATCAAAAGCTTTTTAGCCGCAGCTCTTTCTGTCTTTGCTGATGATCAAATGTGTTAAGCGTTCAGCAAGCGTCGTGGTATCATCTGTCTCAGACACATAAAAAATACTTGTGACAGTCATTTGAACCGCATCAGATTACTTTTCATTGTTTGCATCCACAAAGTGTTGAGAAAATAGGACTTCAGCAATAAACAACTGTATTAATACGTGATTAGATGTGTCACAAACAATTTAAAATTGGACATAAATGCATAAATATGTCAACCCAACTTATTAAAGCGGGCAGTTTTAAAGCTATTGTGGTCATTATAGTTGTTTTAAATTTTACTTGAGCAGATTGACCAATCAGAAGGTGTGTATGAAACACAACAGTGACAAACTAAATTATTTTGTGGTTCAGTGCAGCACAGAAAATATTAATGACACTAAAATAGTCCTTCATGGTTTTAAAGAATCTTTAGGTCATAATGTAACTATGACTGAATTGTAATGTTTGTCGCTGAGCTTTAATCAGTCGATATGACTGGATTTATTCAATAATACAATTCAATATATAATTTAAATCCTCGTCAAGGGCCTTCGGATGACATTTGTTGAATTGGGGCTATCGAAATAAACTTACTTAAGTGAACTGAGATAATTCAATACTTATCTGTCAAATTGAAACAATTAAATCAGGCAAGGATTTATTTATGTATTCACTGAATAAGTAAAGCAAATGTTTTTCTTTCTATTTTATGTTTATTTTCCATAAAGTTTCCTGTTTGACTTCCTATGTCCGCCACTAGAGAGCGGTGTGTGACCATAAATATATGTAAAACCAAGCATATATTTGTAGAAATCACCTGATGTAAATATATTGGATGAGCTAAACTGTAGATTTATGCTGTTTATGCCTAGACCAGCATTAACTCATGGCATCCGACTCTAAAACGCCAGTCTGGCTGCAACTGCTCTGCAGAAAAGGAGGAGATGTGAGTCTGGGGGCTCACTGGACATGTTATGAAGATGACAAAGTGTTAGTTTTTAGAAGCAGGGCTTTGACTGACCACTCCTCGACTACAAATAATCCACCAGATGTGGCAGGGTCAACATGACAAGCACCACTGGGAGAAGAAAAACACCGGCTCGATCCTCAGAATGGCTGCAGATTCCTCAGAGGTGCAAGACGGAAACTTGCGTCCGTCCATCGAGCCAAGCTGAGGTCAGAGCAAAGAAGAGGCCCCACTGATCATCAGTGTCGGCCCCTCGCTGTGAAACTTCATTTTCTCAGATTCCCGCTGTCTTGAACATGATTGTGTTTATTTTTCTCTGATGTGTCTTCTGATTTGAGGGGAAGAGCTCATTTTCTGCAGCTGCAAAAACACAGCTTGTCTGGTTTCTAATTAATTAATTAATGAAGAATAATCAGCTGTGGTGACTCATGTGTCATAGTTTATTTTTGTTTTGTGTTTTCATTGGTCTAGTTTAATTGTTCTGGGCTATCAAGGCACACACGGATTTAATAACAGTGTTTGTGTTTCATTAAACCCAAACTGGTACGGGATAGTTAATCATTGATTCCCTTCAAGAGACGAACCAGAAACGTAAAGCCTGATTTGGTCATGACTTCCTGTTACTCACTTCTAATTACACCTCTTCAACTCTGTTCATCTGTAACAACAGTGGGAAGCTGATATAAGTTATCCAAGAAGCTAAATATTTATTGCAACATGTTTGTTTTTGTTCACTATTAAAAACAGTTCATATTTGATGCTGGCATGCCCAATCTGAAATCTTCAGCAGGTTCCAGAGCTGCATGCGAGGACTGATATCACCATGTCAGTCAAATTTTCGGAAACTATTTGGGTGGATCTCGGCTGTTTCCCAGTGCATGTGTGAACTGTGCGGCAGAATCTGCTGAAATGTGATCTGACGTGATCCACCACAGGAGGATCCACCCGGCGCTTCTTCACCAGCAGAACCAAAACAAAGCTGAGACAACATCCCTCCAACACAGGCGGAGTTCAGAGGAGCAGCGGCGCCGCAAAGACTTTGGTCCTCCGGCTCCTAACTGTACACGAAGAAGGGAAAACACGTTTACCTAAAATGCAGGGCTGTCTTTGACTCACCCAGTCAGAGATGCATTTTTGTCATGACAGCATCAGCTGCATATGGTCTGCGTGGGATCGAGTAAAATCTGAGCTCACTTCTTCACTCTACGCCACATGGAAATGATTTCGAAACAAATTTACATTTATTTATTTATTTATTTATTTTTAAAGTTTTTTTTTCATTTGCAGCTGTGACGCATATTTTCCCCCATTAAAGAATACATAAAGTTGAGCTGTGAGTTTTTATTTGACACTCACTGATCTGGATTTTGATTTCAAATCTAAAATCTTAAAAAAAAAAAAAAAAAAAAAACCTACCGATAAGCAGATTCTGATTTCAGTTTTGCTTGGTTTGTGTTGTTAGTAAGGAAGGCTTTATTAACTTTTAAAAACAAAGGCAAAAAGCCAAAGGGTTGATATTTGTGAAATGTGTTTAGCATCTCATGTTAAACTAATATGGTAAGCGTCACAAAGAGTTTTGATTGTTATCCTAACCCTAAGATTTCCAAAGCAAGCCTGTTCCATGAGATCCAGAGGTGAAAATGAACAGCCTGAAATTAGTTTCTTTTCTCACAAATGTAATGTTTTCTGGGAGTTTATAAGTATCTCAGTGAAGCTGAAATTAGAAACAACATACAGTATAAAAGAAGTAACTGCTTTTTGAGTTTGTGAACTTTAGATTGTTTGAATCCTTAAAATTAGAAATTCGTCAGAGTTGTTAGATGGGCACTAGCACACAGCAATTTTTATTATTTTTTTTTTTTACAAGAAAATAGTCTCATTTTAGTGGCAAAGTGCTTCTGGTGGGAGCCCTGTGGCAGACTGCTGCAGTGGCACAAGAAGGATAATGCGAGCCAAACCTCCTGCTGTGAGAATAAGACAGCGAACTTCAGACTAACTGGCTCATTTGATTCTTTTGAGATTCAAACCTTCTGTTTCCACATCTGAGGAAGATCATTTCTGGAAGAGCTGCTGGCTTGCCTGAAATCAGAAAGGCACTGCAAAGGATTTATAAGTTACCGAATCACTTTAAAATCACTCATCTTGAATGAATCCGATTTTCTCGAGGCAATTGCTCACAGACTTTGCAGTCGTCTCATCCGATCTGCGGGCGTGAACAGAGATCCGGATCTGTCAGCTGATCACTGCCCGATGGTGAGTTGGCTCTGATGTTGGAGGAGGACGCCGATCGGACCTGGCAGGCCTGATCGCCGGCTTCAACTGCAACAGCTCACAGTTGAATGCGAAGCAGCCGCAATGACCATCTCTAGAAAATGCCCTGGGGAAGAGTTCCCTGCAGAACAAAATAAACACAAAATTCTGTTTTGACTTTACTAACTAATTGTAGGAATTTTTTTCCCCCCCATCCTCCTCCTAACTGGTACCTTTATTTTCAGGAGATCTCAAGCTAGAATACGGCTGTAAAACGTCACTCTCCTTAAAGGAACTGGCTCAGCCGTTTTCATGCTGAACTAAAGACTCTCCACTGTTGGGAATTGTGGAAACAAACTGCAACTGGTTGCAGTAAAATAAAGAAAATAAGAAGATTATTTATAACCTCTTGACATGATATGACTCTAGCTAAAAGATGCAATTGCTAGCCTTTTTTAAAATTATTTTTGTTATATTTTATTGAAGATGTTTTCCATTTGAATTGTTCAAAATATGTGTCAAAATACATGTGTAAAGCAGGTTTTTTTTGCCCCATTTTGTTACTGGTTTGTCTAGTTTTGACACCCAAAGCTGCATCCTTTCAAACCTTTGCAGTGTATTTGGTTAATTTCAAGAGGTGACTGTGTAAATTGTTGTTGATCCAAAATTTAAAAAATTGTTTTGCACTTTTGCCTTGTTAAATGAAATGCATCCCAAGAATTTAAAAACAACAAAAGCTGAAAACTGTCTCACCAGTAAGAGCAGGATTTGCACCCATTCTTTGGATTATGCTTGATGGATTTGGTCAAGTTTAATAAGATAATTAAACTGCGACCCTGGGACACAAAATCAGTCCCACAGTCACACATGGATTACCCTGAACTTTAAGAACATGTCACTCTTGACTGAATAAAAATGAGCTGCTCCTGGAAAATTTTTTAACTCAGATAAGATGAGTTTCCACATAGCTGATCAGGCCTGTCAGAGGTCCTTGTGTGTAATCTCAGCCCTCCCAGACGCTGGCATCCTCTGGAGCAAATGAAACCAAAGTGCTTACGAAATCTCCTCTTGTCCTCCAGTTGTGACATCAGAAAGCAGCTTGAGAAACTCCGCTTTCTCAGGGCTGCATGCATGCGTGCACATCTGCGAGCATTGATGAAATATGGGCAGTGGTCAGGCTGCACGTCCAGATGTTCTGCCCACACAAGTGCTAAACTGCTTGTACAATCGATATGTATGCAAGAGTGTGCTAAAGGTATTTGTGAACTGGTCACCGTGGGTGAAGCACAGAGGGAACTCTGTGTGTCCTGAGAGACATATTGCCAGCAGATGTTTGAACAACATACATGCAGCCAGAAACATGTACGTTACGCTGTGTTTGCTCACCAGACCAGATATCCTACACACGCTGCGTAACACGGACATTTTTTTTCGTCTCTTGTCTGACGTTAAAGCAGCCTGACTCTTCTCTGTTTTGGGTTAGTCAGGATCACTAAAGGAGTTTAATTTCGCTTGAAGCCTGATGGCTTTGAAATGACTCTACTCATTTCACTCGGTTCATATTCAGAAGTCTACATGACGTCACTGCGCCTTTAGGTCAAATGTGCCAAATTATAAGCCTGCAGCTCATCTCTGGACAGCTCTGTCAAATCAAATCTGTTTTTAATCACTTCAAATTACTGCAATGTTTAATATTATTTTATCTTTAGAAGTACTCGTTGAATGGAGAGGAAGCCGTAATATTTCAGCAGTTCGGTAAAAGGCGGTTTCATTAAACATTTTGCCATGTCACTGGGATGCTTCGAGGACATTCCTGATGTTTATGTGGCCCGAAATGAAAATGAGTTTGACATCACCGCTTCAGGTGAAAACCCACATCATGATGATGAGGATGAGGATATCCCAGCTTTGTAAGCTTCTGATGATTCGCAGCATTTTGGTGATCTGGAGGAAGACCCGTGGATGTTTTTCAAGGCCAAACCTCAAACACATTGCTTCTTTCTGAGACATTATGAGAAAATAAGAAGAAATCACAAAAAAAAAAAAAAAAACAACAAAAAAAAGCTCCTGAAAACTAAAGAAACCAAAGCTTTCTCTACTTTTCCGTTCAAATGTGCTATACAAATAGTTATGATAATTTACTCTACTTTGTTTTAATTCCCAATAAAATACATGAAAGTTGTAGCTATATCATAACTTGCTTCGAGGATAGCTGTGTGTGTGTTTTTTTTTTCTTTGCTTGGTTTGGACGTTCACTAAGCAGTTTTTCTGTGTGTTTGTGTCTGAGCTGCTTTTCCGTGTCCTGTGAGTCGTTTTTCCACCTGAAAAGCTGATTTGTTTACTGCAAAGTGTTGACAAGTGAGATCATAAAAAAAAAAATAAAAAAAAAAAAAAAGAAAAAAGAAAAATGACTCTGAAGCCCTCGGTTGTTAAACTGCCGACACAAGTGTCTCCTAAAACGTCTTCACACGAGCCGGGAATAAAAGACTGAAACACGGGTATGTTCTCTCATAGCCTTTGCTCAATTTATTTTGCAGTCTCATTGAGTCTTCAGTGAGGGTCTTGTAAACTCCTGCTGTGCAGACGCTCTTTCGTTTCAAACCCACGGAGGGGCTTTCTCTCTCTCTGAATGAGCCATTTGAAAGGAGGACCATGTCTGCTGCTAATTGGAGCAAACAGTGGAAATGCGACCTCAACACCTCCTCTCTTGAAGGTCTTTTTCGCTTTCTGTTGTGTCCTGGAAGATATGCAGACAGAAATGAAGGTGGAGACGCACAGATAAAGAAGAACGCAGTGTCAAAGAGTCCCAGCAGGAGAATAAAAACAGAGGATGGCCTTGCACAGTGTTTTACGTCAAGCACGCAAGTTAGATATCAAATATTTTATGTGTGAATTCACCCCGCTACAATACTGACATGGGCTGACAGATAGAGAATAAATAGAGGGGAAGTTAACCTTTTGCTTTGCTTTGCCATTCAGAAGAAAGCTGAATGGATGGAGTAGCATTTAAAACGCAGAGACCCACTCCATGTGTCCAAACACACAAGAAGAAGAAGAAGAAAAAAAGAAAAAGAAAGTCAACCCGCATCGTTGTGAGAAACCCTTATTTAGTTTCTCCCAGCATCCTCTCTTAAAAATAGATGTTTGCTCCAAGCTGCTGTGTTGGCAGCAGGTTCGTCAACACCGGTCCTTGAGGTTTACGTCTCACATCAAAAACGTGTAACTTAACTTAACGATGTTGTCACAAAGACTTCAGCCGCACCTGCAGCTTCACCTCCAGAGCTCGAGTGTCTCCTGGGAGCCTTTTAACATCCTGAAAACACATGGAAACCCTGCAGGCATGAGAGAGGCAGCAAAGAGAAACATGCAAAATATTTATTGCTAATTTAAATATTTGCAGCAAGATCTGAAACTCTCGCCGCACATAGCATTTATATGGATGGATCCGGTAAGCAGCTTCAGACAGTCGGATTGAGGATAAATGTGAAACAAATGTGCTCTCTCTGGGTTTGTGAGCGCCTCGTGATAAAAGCAGTGACAGGAAACGGAGGCAATCTTGTGTTTTTTCCCGTCAAGATCCCTTTGATTTCCTTCAAGGAAGAGCAAACCGAGTGTCTTGGGAGCTTTAAAAGCGAAGCTGTCTTCGCTGGCCTGTGAGGCCCTCGCTATCTCTGACCCACCCGCTTTCACTGTGTTTATCTGACATGATTTCTTCTGAGCCACAACAACCTCCCAGCAGCTGAGAAAGGTCTGGGTAAAGCAGCTAAAAAAACAAACAAAAAAAAAAAAAACCCACACATCTACGAAGTTCAACATGACTTAGAGGCTGGGTGTGTATCGCAGGATTTCTGCCGAGCCGGTTATCACTGCTGGCCTTTCCCTCGGTCATGTGGAGACCAAACCTGGAATCACAAACTAAGGAATGGGCGTTTCTCTTCTGTCTAATCGCTGGGTTGGACCCTCTGCTCGGCCCATAAGCATTACCTTCTCCACAGACGCAGACAGACATGCTGCAGTCATTTACAGTGGATGCAGAGAACAGCTAAATGTTGTGACCCCTGACTCCTCCAGAGCAGCTCCGAGCTCTGAGGTCACATGACTGCTGGTGACTCACATCAACCTGTGTGAGCTGCTCATTCGACCTCTGAGGTGTGTCAATAGAAAACAAGCCCACAGTGACCCCATGACCTGGCTGGTCAGAAATGTTTTGCCAACAGAATTGACTCACCTGCTACTAGGCAGGAAATCTTCGGTGGACCTTGCTACCTAAGATTAACCTAAACACAAATAGCAATTTAGCCAATTAGATTGCAGGATCTAGGCATCTCGACGAGGAGAAACTTGCTGAGACTCAAACTGGGCAAAACCGCCCTGTTGATGTCAGAGGTCGGAGCAGAATGGATGCCATCTCTGAATGAAGGACATGTCGAACCGCGCAGCCGATGGGCTCCAGCAGCTGTAGAGCCGCTGCTGGCAGACAACCAGAAACTGACGCTGCTGCAATTCACAAAGATTCACGAAGATTAATGCCTGGTGCGGAAAACCTCATTTTCAGCTGCATCTTTTGGATGGTAGAGTCCGTGTTTGGGATAAAACAACAGGGAAGGATGAATCTATCCTGATTTGTAACAACAGTTCAGGCGGCTGCTGGTAGTGTCATCGTGTGGGGGAAATGCTCTTGAGTTACTTACGTTCCTTTGTACCAAGTTTAGTTTGTCACCTCAAATAAGTTCCCAATCAAGGTTCTGTGAGTCGCAAATCCAACACATGCCAAATTAGCTGTGTTGGCCTTTCTGTGGCAAAAATCCTGAATAAAAACTATTTGAGAAGATTAGAAAAGAAAATTTGGGGTTTTGAATGACTAAAATGAAAGAGGCACGAGTTGAAAGCTTTGTGCAGCATTCGAGACATGAGGGTGACATTTAACTTTTCTTCGGGATCAAGAAAGTATTTTTGAATTTGAATTGTCATGATGGTTAGGATTTGTCACACATCTGTGTTTCTGCACAACACATTTGACACTTTTCACTTTATTGCCACAGCTAAGAAACGCGGCAACTTTCTGTGCAATATCATGAAAGTGCTTCATCTCCTTTATATTTTCCGTCAGTCTCTGCCTTTTGCTTTCAGGGTAATGTAATGACATAGCAGTCCATTTTAAACTCAAAATACTCGTAACCCACGCTCACGTTTTGTTCTGAAGCTGGCTCTGTGAACTGACGGGGCAAAATGCCTGAAGCGCAAGGCATGGAGTGCGCATGGTGTCTGACTCCACATCTTGTCTTTATTTCCCGTGACCCGATATGAGGAGAGAATGTCCTTCTCAAGAGGTATGAGGGCTTCTTCTGGAAAACCTTTTCAGTCTTGGTCAGCCAATGAGAAAGTGGAACTGTGTACCACACCCACTCATGCATGTGAGAGATCCTGAATGTATGGACGGATTATCAGCCAGTGGGCCCCAGTCTGAAAGCACACCACCAACAATGCCCCATCCTCTTTACAAAGGCAAAGACAAACAGTTTTTTTAAATCTTTTTTTGTTGTTGTTGTTGTTGTTGCTGCTCTCAGCTTTGTCTTCTCTGTAATTTCTGCTTTTGGTAAAAGTCATAAATCGTGTGTTTCAGGTGACACAGTCCTCTCAACATGACGAACCTTTGCCTCTTGTCAATGTACACAGGAAACATCTGTCTTCCTTCTCCAGTGGGTAACAATGCAACCACCAGCGGCGTATGACATACAACATGATGCTCACACTAACAGAGCAGCTGCTTGGGGGCCCCCACACTTATAGTGAGGCCCCACAAAGCAGTGGAGCTTTGCCAGTTGGACCGTGAATGTTTTCCTCAGAATGACAAGACTGCTTCTGATTATAGTGTCCACACTCGAGATTTACAGGGGTGTCAAACTCCAGTCCTCAAGGGCCACTGTCCTGCAGTGTTTAGATGTGCCACAGGAACAAAACACTGGAATCAAATGGCTTAATTACCTCCTTCTTGTGTAGATAAGTTCTCCGGAGCCTTGCTAATGACCTAATTATTCTCGTCAGGTGTGGTGCAGCAGAGGCACACCTAAAAGTTGCAGGACACCTGTTCTGAAGGGTTCGCGTTGCATGTCTCCTCATCATGGCTCACGGCTTAAAGCTGATCTGACCGAGCGGACTCCCAAAACTCCCGATTCATGAAGGGTACACGAAGGAGCCGAAGGAAGTGGAGCAGCTTTCTGCCAAAAATGTCCATCACTGGTTCTGCTTGGGTTTGGGGGACCTTAGAGCTACTGCAGAGCAATGAGTTTTAAAATTCAGATGAACAGTGCGGCACACGTCATGAGGGAAATACGTGTTGCTGATGTGGCTGGTGGGTGATGGGTTGGGTCCAGGGCTGGTGGTGAGCCTGGGTCAGAAGAAACAAATTACTACGGATGTTCAGAGTTTGGATTTTTCAACCAAACAGAAAACTGAAATAGTTCTCAACAAATAGAGAAAACTTGTCCTGTGCCATAATCTCCCAATTATAAATTCTTAATATCATTCAAGATTTTGCTTTAGAGCTTGTGGCACATCTTTGTAGTGCCTTTTGAAAATTATCGACACTTTTCCACATTTTGACATGTTGCAAATAAATAAATCATAACATTTTATTTGGGTTTTTGTGTGATATACAAAGTAGGGTGTAGCATGGAGATGATCCTACTGTGTGTGTTTTTTAAAACCAAATAAAAACCTGTGCTACAATTATAGCTGCAGGTCTCTTGGGTTCATCTCTTCCATCGTTGTCACATTTGTCAGCACTAGATATTTACATTCATGTTTATAAAATGGGAGAATTGAGCGCAAATACATCCATTGTCTGAACCTGCCACGTATCTCTGCACGGTTTCAGCTGGGCTTCACCCTGGACAGGTCACAAGTCCATCCCAGGGCAGTCAAACATACACTGAGCAAACAACCAAACCACGCACACTCACACTCATACCAAGGACCAATTCAAGAGGTCATTTAACCCAACAGTCATGCTTTTGGACTGCAGCAGGAAACTGGAGTACCTCGGGGAAACCAGGTACAAACAAATGTCTTGGCCAGGATTCCATCCTGTTTTGCTGCAGTCAGTGCAGCAGCGCTAACAACCTCGCCGTCCTAAAAATAAAACGTCTCCGACAAACACAAGGAATGAGGTTTTCTTTCTCTAACTTGTTTAAACGATGCTTTTTAAATTAGTTGTAAACCTTTGACTATCCCAGTGCATGACAAAAAAAAAAAAAAAACACCTATTACCACATCATTTTGGCAGCAGATCAAAGGAAAGTGTCGCGTAATCACTAAAAGCAGACACGCGGACAGTTGGGAGCTGACATTAATGGCGCTCTGTAAATGAAACCTTCTGCTTGGCTGCCAGGGGCCCCGCTTTCCTCACAGCAGGATGACCAACCTCCTTAGTTTTTTTTTTTTTTTTTTTTTTTTTTTTTTTTTGAGAGCTGGGACAGCGTTTAGTCTCCGCCCCCCAAAAAACCCTCCAGCCAATCAGGCTCGAGTATTCAAATAAGCCACCCATTAAGATGACCTGCAGCAGCAACTGTTGCAGACCATAAGCAGCTTCGCCCTTAAACCGCAAACAGCATACCACTTTGTCATCGGTGCTTTGGGTTTAAGTGGATCCACAACCAAAAAAACAAAAAACAAAAAACCATCATAACAATAATAACTTTGAAAATCAAAAAGAATAACTCAGTAACAACATGGGAAAAGAGATGATCTGCTTTGTGACTATTTGGATGACTTTGGGAAACATCCACGCAACTTTTTCTTCGGATGTTGAACCCGCCGCCAACTCCACCGCTTTTGGTAAGACCCACGTTTATTCATGCAGCTCGAAAACGAGGAAACAGGTGAAGGGGGTAAATATGCGGACAGCAGGTTTACCGCTGCGAGCGGCTCCGCTTTTTGACCGGTAATAACCCGCCTTTGAGAAGAGCGCAGGTCTGCATGCAGCAGCATGCGTGCGTAAAGAAAAGCGCCAGGCAGGAGCTTTTTTTTTTTTTTTTTTTTTTTTGGTCTGAGAATAGATAAGAAGAGGGAGGAAACGTCGGTTGAAGTTGATTTAGAAAATAATTTCTTCACACCATAAGGTTTATTACTCTTTGAATTATAAAACAGCTGTTTTACTCACTTTGAGCACCGCTTGCGCGTTGAAATTAGAATCAGACCGACTCTTTATCATTTAAAGGAAAACTGGGGGGGTGGAGGGGGAACAACACGCATTCAGTTATTTGGTTTGATTTAAAATGTAGAAATGCTGTCGTGTGTCAAGAAATGAAGTTTTCCACGTTTTCCCGGTAAAGTTTCAGAAAAGCGACAAAAGGGGGCGACACTGTCACGCGTCATCCAGTCGCTTTTGCGTAAAACAAACAAACAAACAAACAAAAGTGTTCACAATTAACTTAACGCGCATTTACTTTATTAACAATCAGCGTTTGAAACGCTTCTCTGTGAACAAATCCTAATTGTCCGACCCGACAGAACAGATTAACCCCAATGATCCGCTGCGCTCTGTTTGCTTTTGCAACAGCGAACGGCACAGTCACCGACGCGCCTGTGCCAACCACCACCGAATGGATGACGGATTTCACCGACATCGTGTCCAAGTTCTCCCTGCGCACCGCCGAGCTCCCGGATGATGACATGTGCTACCTGGTGGCCGGCAGACCAGAGACCATCACCGAGTGCGCATTCAACCCAGAAACCCAGACCTTCATTGTGATACATGGCTGGACGGTGAGTGACACTGGAACTACATTTGTATGCAAAGCCTCTGCGCAGAAAAAAAATAAAATAAAATAAATAAATATATATAAATCATCTAACATATACTGGCAAAAAACACAAGCTGCGGAGGGGGAAAAGCACACAGTCCATGCATGCATCTTCTGCTGTAATTGGATTTAAAACCAGTCATGCTGCACAATTTGAACCTGATGAGACCTTGGCCAGTGTCCAACAAAACACAGAGGCAGTGCTGGATAAATCACGCCATATGGCAGCTGACCTCAGACACTGGCCTGACCATGTATGCATCATCACCCACATGTTTGCTGCAGCACAAGCTAAACTACTATGGAAGTAAAAAAAAAAACAAAAAACAAACTAGTTACTATATAGAAAACACTTTTTTGTTACATACACGTGAATGAAGACATGATCTCGCTCAGTGTTGATAAGAAATATTGATAGTAAATGCAAGAGGAGTTGAGTCTTCTCCAGCTGCATGAGATTCAGAAAACACAGCTCTGCTTACAAGAAAGACAAATTTGGAATATTTCGAAAAATGGTTAAACTCTCAGGAAACACGGGCAGTTTATGATGTGGAAAACGAAGAAGTCCCACACTGCTGTGATCAGCATGTCTGTTCACCAGCTGACTCCAGGTTGGCTATCAGAGCAGATAGCCTGACTAATTAACCAGCTCACTTCATGTGCGGGGCATTTAAAATGCAGAACGGCAAACCATAAGGGATAGAATACTGTCCAATAACCTCTTAGAAAGTAGTGCGCAGTCAATATTTATGATGCAGAATACAAAAGTTGTCATGGGAATACTCAAACTATTACATGCGATATAATCTTCGCAGCAGTTTGAGTGATTTTGCTTCCCTTTTAAAAGCACCTACCACGTTGATGTTCAGGAGTGTTACTCATATTTAGAATTGTGAAGATTCTCATGCCAGTCGATTCCTTGTTACTTGGTTACATTGACTCAATCTTATGTTTCACAGTTCTGTAAAACATAAGGCATCAACAGCACAAAACATGACCATCAGCATTTATCTGCAAACCTTTGCAAAATGCCCTGAGGAGATATTTATCTATTTATTTATTTTTATTTTTGTTCATATGCGGGTCACAGTTTCACCTGCTGCTTTTATGTTTTTGCCCTGCAGGTAACAGGGATGTTTGAGAGCTGGGTGCCCAAGCTGGTGTCCGCCCTGTATGAGCGCGTGCCAACTGCAAACGTGATCGTGGTGGACTGGCTGACCCGTGCCAACCAGCACTACCCCACCTCCGCAGCCTACACCAAGCTGGTTGGCCGAGATGTGGCAAAGTTCGTGACATGGCTGCAGGTGAGCTGTTGGATCACCCTCTCTGCATTAGCTTTTTGAGTGCTGTAAATATAACATGCAACTATGTTGAGCAGATTTTAGTTCAGCGACTAAAATCTGCTCCTTAATGCTCTCTCTTTCCAGCGAGGCCATGTGGTTGTGCTTGTCTACGCTAAGAGATTTTAAATGGCTATAAACACGTTTTATAGTCGTGTCTGCGGCCATGGTTGCAAGGCTTAGAGTTAGCAAGGGCACGGCTTTTGCAACGGCCTATAAGCTTTCCCTTTACTTACGCAACTTCAAATGATTAAACGCAGTCTAGAATTTGGCACAGCATGAAATTGCACCAAATTCTTTATCTGGATTATTTCCCACGTTCTTCCTGGGGCAGAATGCTTCAGAGCTTTGCCAAGTACAGTACGCATTCCTGCAGGTTTCCCTTTCGATTGCACCTTCGAGCTCCTTGCACACGTCTCACCTGTTTTGTTGCTTTGCAGAAAGAGCTGCAGTTGCCCTGGGAGAGGATTCATCTTTTGGGATACAGTCTGGGAGCACACGTGGCCGGCATTGCTGGAGATCTCACTGACCATAAGATCAGCAGGATCACAGGTGACTTCAATGACTACCAGGATTCCTGTGCAGTTTGAAAAAGTCAGCAGTTTGATTTAAGGGTTTGGCAGTTTTGATTTAGTATCAATCCATCGGTTAATGACATAACTTCATATAAAGTATTACATTTATGCTATTTATATGCTAAAAATGGCTAAAGGAGGCTGACAACTTTGAAAAATTGACTGGCAAATAATTACATTTTGACATGTTAGGAACATTGGATCATAATCTACATTTAAAAAAGACCTCAATAAAGTTGTGAAAATGTTGTAACTCAAAATCTGTTTAACAGGCTGTTTGGTTATTTTAGTATTAAATTGAGTTCTTAAGGTTGTTGATGCGTACCTTCATGTATATATGTCTGAATCGGTCACCTTCTACATTCCAGGCCTCCATTGTGTGAGTGCATGCAGCCGATTTGTGTCAGATTTAGAGCTCCAATTTGCTTCTATGAAGTTGATCCAGCTTTAAAATCTCTCTGACCTCCTTCAAATAATGGTGTATTTACTAGATCTGAGAGCAGTGGGCCATTAAGCACCACCAGATTTTTATTTTTTATTTTTTTCATTTTGTTTTTGCCTGAGACTGAGTACCGACTTTCAGGGCTTTAATGCTTTGAAACATATGTAATCTAAATGGTAGCATTTTACCTCCAATCACGTTTATCTCCGCAGCTAATCGATTGTTTTGATCTCGTGCCCAGGTCTGGATCCCGCCGGCCCCACCTTCGAGCACGCAGACGAGCAGAGCACTCTGTCCCGAGGCGATGCCCAGTTTGTGGACGTCCTGCACACCAATACCAGAGGCTCTCCAGACCGCAGCATTGGCATCCAGAGACCAGTGGGCCACATTGACATTTACCCCAATGGAGGAACCTTCCAGCCGGGTTGTGACATCCAGAATACCTTGCTGGGGATTGCATCAGAAGGGATCAAGGGCCTCCAAAGTATGTAACTCAAAACCTTTCAGGCTTCTAGAGATAATGAGATATGCATTAATTACCTTTTCTTTTTTAAAGTATACCACTCTTAGGAATACTATATTGTTAAGAAATTTCAGTGAAAAGTCAGTCAGGTACTTGCTAAAACAAATGGTTGCAGGTTAAAGTGTTTTTGCCTCCATTCATAACATTCCAAGCTAAAAACACAAAGTGAGCAAAATGCCAAGAGTATTTCCTCGATATTTTGTTGCTTCATGCTTTTAGAAACCAGAGCTTAGCCTTGGATGCCTTCTGCATCCTCTTTTCTGACTGTCTATGAATGAAAAAAGGAGAACAAACCCAAGGAAGTAATTTTCTGCCTTCACCAGCATTAACCGAAGAGCCTCCTTGCCTTCTTGTTTGCAGACATGGATCAGCTTATCAAATGCTCCCACGAGCGCTCCATCCACTTGTTCATCGACTCGCTGCTGAACACCCAGCAGCAGAGCATGGCCTACCGCTGCAACTCCAAAGACGCCTTCAACAAGGGAATGTGCCTGAGCTGCAGGAAGAACCGATGCAACAAGCTTGGCTACAACATCAACAAGGTCCGGACGGCCCGCAGCGCCAGGATGTTCCTCAAGACTCGGGACATGATGCCTTACAAAGGTAAATCTCAACAGAAAGGGTGTGACACTGAAGTAAACTCGACTTTTTCGCGGAGAGGAAAATTTGCTCTTGAATGTTGAAAAGCAAGTACAGAAAGGAAATCTGTTTGACATCTAAGAAAAGTAGAAAAGTCTTCCTGGATTTACATGCTTTAGTCTGCATGACTGGGAGCTAAACTGTGCACATGCCTTCATTAAAAATTAATCCTCAGAATATTAGCGACAGTGGCTCGATACGGTGAGAGTAAATGCGTCTCCTTGGACCCGACCGTGATTGTGGAAACTTAATACAGCTTCACAAGGACAGCAAGCTCTCTGCATTTATGAGGTCATGGGTATTTTAGTTGCTAAAGTATGTTGAAGTAAAGTGATACCTATGCATGTCTTTGGCAGTGGAAAAGTTGAGTTTTTTTAGAAATCACAAATCAGCAAATGTGTTAACATTTCCTCGATAAATAGCAAGCTGTGTCAAGAGCTTTCAAGGCTCTGCACATGCATGCTAGAAGCCAAACAAGAATATGCTGATCTGCCTTTGAAGCTCGAATCAAAGGTGAAATAAAGCCTAAATAGAAATATAGAATTTCTCTTCTTTCCATCTCGCAGTTTTCCATTACCAAGTGAAGGCACACTTCTTCAGCAAGGAGAAACAGAGCTTCAGTGAGCAGCCAATCAAGATTTCGCTGTATGGAACCCACGGAGAGAAGGAGGACATCCCGCTTGTCCTGTACGTACATGAAGCCGAGCGTACAACAACACAACAACTTAGCAACAGTGTTGCTCATCAGCATATGTTGGCGGAAATGAGGAAACCGATTTCAGGTTTCAGGTTTTGTGAGAACGTCCCACTTCTGATTTTAGATCATTTTTAAAGAACTATGAGCAGCTTTTTTTTTTTTTTTTTTTTTTTTTAAACCAGGAAAACTAAACTGAATGTGCAACTGTCCTAATAATGAAACGCTCACAGTCGACTAAAATAAACAAAATTCTCATTTGCATCGTTGAAAATCCACAAGCAGATTGTAGATATATGTTTGTGGACAAGGGTATCAATAAATAAAATCGACGCAAAAATAATACAAAAAATAGAGTATTTGATTTGCTCCTTTTCATGCTAATAATTTTTGTATACTTCAAAATACAGAAGTGGACTGTAACAAAATATATTCCTTTCTTCCCTCTATATTCATTTAAACAAAATTGCAGTTTGAATATTAAAAACAACTAAAACAACTTAATATTTGAGAGGAAAGAGGTTTGATCTTACGCCTATGTTAGATGGTAAAATTGCTCATTTAGCAGTGTTTCTACGGTCGATTACTAATGATGTACAGCAGGACATGAAGGAGATGTCACACTGTGTGTGTTAGAGAATGTGCTTCACAGTTAAACAGGATTTCATTAATATTATCAAACGAAGACAAAAGGATTGCAGAAGGGAAAATCTAAATGGTTTACAGCAACCAACCGTCCATTTGTTTTCCCAGTAGCAAAGGTACACCCTTACTTTACCTTAGCTTCTTGCAGCGTTTAGGCTTTTTATGACTCCCAACAACTCAGTGGGATTAAAAAGAGATCATTTTCAATCTCCTTCCTTCAGTCAGTCACTACTTCTTCTGTGAAGAGAATTCTGGTCAGCAGCCAGTTTCTCTGTGAATCTTTACATGTAATAAAACTAATCAAATCTCTGAACATATTTCCTCCTTTATCCTGTCAGGCCCAGCCTTGATGGCAACAGCACCTCGTCCTTCCTGATCACCACCGACGTGGACATCGGTGACCTGATGATCGTCAAGATTCGCTGGGAGAAGGACGCACTTTTCAGCTGGACCGACCTTTGGGGCAGCAGCAACTTTCACCTCCGAAAGCTCCGCATCAAATGTGGCGAGACTCAGTCCAAGTGAGTTCTTTGTCTTTATACTAACATTTACTCACTCAAGAACTGAATGTTTCTTGTTGACTGAACATATATTATCTGTGTGATTGCAGGGTGATCTTTAACGCAAAAGAAGGAGAGTTCGCTTACCTTGTTAGGGGAGGGGAAAATGCAGTCTTTGTCAAGTCAAAAGAAGACACACTGAGCCGTAAAGAAAGACAGTAAGTTACCGTCGCTCATCTCCCAACAGACTCAAATCCTGATGAACCTAAACCCTGATCAGCGTTGAACTTAATGTTTTCATCTTTTCTTCCCGCCAGGATGCACAGGCTCAAGACGCAGGGGAGTCTCTTTGGTCAGAACGAGGCTTGAAGAAAACTTGAAATTACTCACCGGACTCCTCATCCATCTCTAGTTGCGCAACCAAAGATGGACAGCACACAGAAACACTGGGGAACCATTTGCGGACACCTGGACACTTAGTGAATGATCCTGTCTTCCTACTTCTGCCCTGAAACCAACCCAACCTCATCCGCAGTTTATGAAATCAATCTTCTTCTGACTTCCTGTGTCTCTCTTCAAATTCTGCACTTGCAAAAAAAGTTACCGGTTTCAGTTTTGAGGATGATGTGCTTGTTATTTTTTTATTTTTTTTTTTAAAAACAACTGTCCATTTTAAGTAGCTATTGCTGCTTCGTAATCATTGTTTATGCTTGTGTATCGTGTATGAACTGTTTTTATTGGCTGATGTAATTTCAGAACCCTGAAATGTTGTGTTTCCTTTGCCTATGTGAACTGGGATTATTGATAACCTGTAAATGATTCTTAGTGATAGGCATAATCATGGCACATTTCTGTGTTTGTTTTCTAATCAACTATTTTGTGACCGCAGTTACTTCTTTTTTTAAAACCACTAATTACCAACAATCGACAGGGACCAAACAAACTTTCGCTATCTACTGAAGTCGATCATAGTGTTCCTTGTAAATACTGTAATCAGCATCAGCGACCTTTTCTTTTTGAACATGAGCCACATGCTAACACCTAATCTCTTGAAGTGTTGTTTGTTCTTTGATTTTGCTGCGTTTTGTGTCATTGGTCAGCATTTGAGATGTCAAGAATGGTCAAACTGCACCATATTAGCGATTTGCATTCTTTCATTTGAGTATTTTTTTAAAGTATAACAAGTCGCAGCGATTCGTTTAATCATCCAGAAACAGAGTTCCAACTCATAGTTTACGCAGAGCCACAAATTGAGCCTTAAAGAAGAAGAAGAAGAAAAAAAAAAATCACCAAGCAAGCCTTAATGCTCACCATACATCTCAAGAAGAAGACTTCGCACTGTATTTATTGATTGTACATTTATATATTTGTATATGAAGCTGTAATATATGTTGGCAGGGTTGCATTGCCGCCTGTATTTCTATAAATGAAGCATTTTAAAATGTTTTCCATGGAAAAAGCTTCGGGAGCGTTGGTTAGACTGAGCCAGCATTGACTTTTTTAATGAACCGGAATCCGGTACACTGTTTCACACAAAGAGTCCAGGAGTGGTATAATAAAGAGCTACACCCCAGATCAAGATATTTTCTCCTGCTCTAGTTGCTTTTGAAAAGTGATTGAATTTATAAACACGTTGGACTGCGGGCTTGCACAGACGTTTGCCCAGGGCCTGTGGAAGTGGTGTTTTCATCAGGTGGACCCTGATTTTCCTCCATATTGGAAAAAACAGGCTCTAAATTGTAACAAAAGATGAGTATACATGCCTTTTCAACTCACCTCTCAACAACTTGACAGCATCTGCAAATCTGAGCAAGATAATGAGGGTAAGAGCTCTTACCCAGTATCAGGAAATTCTTAAGGCAATTTCATGTCATTTGTAAAATAGCTGAGGGCGTGTAGCTATTGACCTTTAAACACTGATAATTCACCAAGGCTTGGTTCATGAAGGACACTAACGTGGCCATTAGTCTCTTCCGGAGATTTCAAAGGAGGTTGCAGTATGCACACAAACTCATAAATATCCAAGAACCAGATGCTTTTTTTTCCCATTTCCAGCAGGCCAAGATTCTGAAACAAACCCAAAACGGGTGTCTGGCTAAACATCGCGGGTCAAAACAGATCAAATTTACTACAGGAAGTACTAAAGATTGCTATGTGCAATATGGGTGCATGTTTCTGAGAGCCTGGTTCCAATCAGAAACAGATATTAATTTCTATGTGCAAATGGCATGATTTTGGCATTTTGCTATTTGGTGTAGAGATTCAGCTGCTCAACGAAATCCTTTTTCTCGCGGTCAGCACAGTCAGTGCCATGTGTCGATGTACGTCGCTGGTGCCAAGTAAATAATGGGTTAAAGTTCGACTGGTTCACAGTTATGTTAAAAATACGAAAACATCCCTGTTAAGCAATCGTCGTTTCATAAGAATTAAGATCTGGGGTTATTTCATTCCAGCTTTCCACTCAGAAATAGTCTGAACTTTAAAAAAATAAATAAATCTCCCTCCTCAGTCACGTGATGCATGGGTTATGTGAGGTTATTTCATGGTTTGGTCAGTGCCCAGCTTCCTCTTGACAAGGGTTTGCACTTCATATACGCAAACCATCAATCCATTGTCCAAACCCGCTTCTCCATGTAAGGTCACAACGGGCCTGGTGCCCTTCTCCCGGTGCCTGGAGAAGTCGTCAGTCCATCACAAAGAAAACTCACAAGGAAACAACGCAGAGAGACAAGGAAACCTAAGACGTGAGAGAAAGTCTGAGTACCAAGAAAAAACCTACAAACCCAACCTAGGGTTCGAAACCAAAGCCTTCTCGATGCCAAGCAGCTGTTTTAAGAAGTGCTCAGGGTTAATTTTAAACATTGTGACATTAATTGTAAACATCGCTAAATAGATTTACATATCTGTTTAATATACAGAACTACATAATAAACAATGTGAATAAAACAGACTATTAATAGACAAAGTCATTTGCAAATAGGACAAACTCGGAATGATACAAGACGAATTAAAAACTTCGTTCGCGCAGAGAAGACTCCAGCTCTACCGTGCGGCTCCCAAATAAACCAGGAAAAAAAGGAAAGCTGGAAAACGAAAGGAAACAAGGACATGAAACAAAAGCACTAAGCAGAAATTATGATGAGTTGCGCAAAAAATATGCAAAATCATGAAAAACGGAATCAAATCACAGGAACCATAAGAAATCCATTAAGACCATAACAATCTCAATAAATCAAACCTGTGTGTGGCAAGTGTCAACGAACCCAATTAATTTGGTTAATTACAACTTATTTATGATTTTCCAAGAGTGGTGACTGCATTTTCACATGGGACCAACTTGAAGCTTAAATAACTTAACTCCTTTCTGAAATTAAATGATGATTTGAGATCATTCAGTACTTATTTGGGGTATATTTGTCTGATAAGTTTTTGACGATCATTTAAATGTGACAAAGGCGACAAAGTGAAGAAAAAACAGAAAATCTGTAAGCTGACAGATCCATTGCAGCTCTATTTATTAAGAGATGTTTTTTTTTGTGCACCGAAAGCAACATAAAATACATGAACGCTTACGTTTTTTTAGCTCTTGCTTGGTACAGGAAGCTGGAGATGCTGAAAAAATCCTGCTTTTCCAAAGGCCTGTTGACGGAAAGACAATCCTATGTCCACCGTTTCATCGCTGTGGTCCAGAAAACCAATTCTATCTGAAAGTAATGAAACTGTACCAACTGCACCAAATATGAGTGTGGGGAAGAAAAACAAAATCCTGAAACATAATTTGAACCTATAAAAGCAGATGGAAGATTATCTTACTCATTTGGTCAGTAAGGAATAATTAATTGGGGCCCTGCCATAGCAATGCATAAGGAGGCAGTGACAAAGTCACTGACTCCATGCATTGCATGGCAGGCACCTATTAATCTACACCCAATAGAATGTCTCTTTATTATTATTATTATAACTTATTCTTCCGTAGACCGGAATGCGGCTCGCACCGCTGCGAGCCCACCCACAAAAGTGGTATAGTGGTATCAAAACATGCGGCTCGATCTCGGCATTGGAGCTATTACTTTTATGGGGAATCGGTGTTACGACGGCGACGTAAAAAGCGAAAAACGAGCGAAATTTCCAACTGCCGAAATGCAGAGCATAACTGAAACCAACTGCCGCTCCGCTAGAGTGAAGAATGAAGTGGATTTTTGACCCCAAATCAATTTTGAAGTCGCCGTCACGCCCACAAATATGGGCGTATCGGTATCAAACTCGGTCATGACATCGATACGCATGCCTGCTCCGGTAAAATGTTTTCAAAATTTTCCTAGGGCTAGGTGCTTCAGAGCGAAATCAAGTTCCAGGGTAACTGACGCTCTCCACCATTCATTTTCATGCTTTTCTGGAAAATTTCAGACCTCAGCGCACACCATTTTTCTCTCATCGCTGCAATTACTGTGAATGAGCTACAGATATGAATTGCATGACTATCGGAGACGACAAACAGCCCTCTCATATGCTTCAAACGGTTTTCCGATACGTATCACGGTTCACGAACGGCAAGGAGTTGTTCGGGCTGCTTTTAACATTAAAACTGACTGGGTGTCTCACAAAGATAGAAATCTGTCTCCACCTCTCTGCCTCACACTCATGACAGCTGGCAGAGGATCCATTACCATGGCAACGGAACAGAGGAGGGCCAGCTGACTAGAACTACAAAAAGGCATCACTGTAGTTTTTACTGTGGCAGAACTCTGAGGAAGGATTGACCTCCTCTTTAGAACTACAATTCCTGAAGGTTAGGACTACAACATGGCGGAACTGTCAGTTACTGAGGAGGAATGAGCTGGCCTTTAGAATTACATTGTGTTTGGGCATTTTATAACTGATTTTAAGCAACCATTGTCACACAAAGGTACGGTGGCCCTGAGGTGCAAAACACTACAACATTAAGAAAAACACTACAACATTAAGAAAAACACTACATTACGCTGCAAGGAAAACGGAAGAGGTATGTCCCAGTGGGAGACCTAAGAAGTCGCTGATTGGACGACAGGTCGTTTCACTTTTGAACCGGAAGTTATTCTAGCTTTAATTTGATCGTTAAAAACATGAATGTTCTCAGTGATCCAAACTTTAGTACAGCTATTCGGGAATATTTTGAGTCAGGAGAAGTGTAGAGGGGTGAAAAATAAGTTACCAGAAAATAAAGAGAATATGTAAGAAAATAGACACCCCAAACACAATTTTTTATTTTGTGTCTTTTAATTTCTTGTTGTAACAAATTAAGTGTTGTTTCAGTTTGTCCACGCAATTCTCCACATGACCACTAGGGGCGCATTGCATTGGTGGCATAGAAAAGAGCGAGCTCACAAAAAAGGGATTAATCTTCCGTTGGATGTTAACGAGAACTCAACGTGTGTGTCTCATCTTTCCTGTGTCACAGCACCAAACGTTGGAGGAAGATCCTTTATATTACATTACTCTGCCACCCAAGGTTGCAGGGTAACACATACATACGAGGTGATACTGGACATGCTCCAGATCAACCACGAAGTGTCGGTTAGCATGCGTTCACTAAAGACTCATTCCAGAATAACTTCCGGTTCAAAAGTGAAACAACCTGTTGTCCAATCAGTGACTTCTTAGGTCTCCCACTGGGACATACCTCTTCCGTTTTCCTTGTAGCTTAATGTTGTAGTGTTTTCGTTAATGTTGTAGTGTTTTCCTTAATGTTGTAGTGTTTTTCTTAATGTTGTAGTGTGTTTCTTAATGTTGTAGTGTTTTGCACCTCAGGGCCACCGTACAAAGGACTAGTGTGGCAATTTTAAATTAAGCTTGATGAAAATTTCAAAATAAAAGCTTGAATATTTCTCTCAGGCCTTTCAGAAAAACTAAGTGATTCAAGCATTTAGAATTAAGTCTGTCCTTGTGTGTCACACTGACATGACAGTTGACCTCCTCTTTAGAACTACAATGACTGCAGGTTAGGACTACAACATGGCGGTACACTCAGTGCCTACAAAAGAGGTCAGAGCTGATTGTCAGAACTACAACATGGCGGAACTGTCAGTTACTACTGAGGAGGAATGAGCTGGCCTTTAGAATTACATTGTGTTTGGGCATTTTATAACTGATTTTAACCAAGCATTGTTACACACAGGATTAGTGTGACAATTTTAAATTAAGCTTACTGAAAATTTCAAAATAAAAGCCCTGACATTCTTTTATATCACGTAACTGCCCTCTTGGGCTTTATGTGACGTTTTTTAAGAAAACCACTGTTACACTATTATTTTGTACATTTAAAATGAAGCTTATTGAGAATTTCAAAATAAAAGCCTTAAGATTCATCTGTGGCTAATGCAGCGCCGCAAGGCGCTGCAATGATATTCGCTTGCATTATTGTTTTCTCTCAAGTTTGGGCACTGTCTTGCACAGCAAGACAGTGCATTGACATTAGCACAAACATTAGCATTTTACTGTCCCCAGTAGTACACTGCCGCAGGCAGTGTACAAGTGTATTTAAAAAACATTATCTTTTTCTCTCAGGTTAGGGCTCTGCCTTGCTGTGCAAGGCAGAGCATTAGCAATAGCCTTTTACCTTAAATGAGGTATTAGCTATTTCTCTGACTTATATGTTTAGTGTACTGAATGGAGTAAGTCATGCTTGTGACTCTCCATTTTCTATTGATGACATTGCAGCTTTCTTTAGGATTGATGCTGATGGTTAGCATCAGAACGCTGGGTGCAAATCCGACGGGCACACTTTGGCAGGGCCCCGGTTAAATTTCTTCAGGAATTTTCTAGTTAATAATTGTGGGTGTCATCAGCGCAGCAGCAAAAAGAAACATTCTGCAAACTTCAACCAAGCACAAAACAGGAGTTGAGGCACTGCAGGGACAACAATAAACTTAGCAAGACCTCTAAAAGTTCTAAACACAATGTGGCATTCATTAAAAGAATAAAATAAATTAAAAACAATCTATGAACATCACAACTCACACAAATAAACCAGGGAAACAATTTTAATAGCTGTCCAAATATCACTTAAAGTTCTCATTTCAAGTGCTGTGTTTCTCCAGCTGCGGGCTGGGAGAGATTATTTTTTATTTTCCCCTGAACAACATTTGATTGGAAAACGTTTACGAAATAAGTGGTGTTAAGTGCAGAGTCGTTTAACAACTTTTAGTCACATGAGGAGATAATAGGCCTTTGGTGTTGTGATGATCCTGAAAACATCTGGGATTCATCCCGGCCCACAAATGGTTGAATCTGTTTCAACAAAATAGTTTTAAAGGATTTAATATTTAAAAAATGTTGCAGCAGTTCTCTGCCTGCAGGGCAGAGTTTTTATTTGATGTGAAATAAACACGAAATTTTGGTCCATTTATTTTCCTGTTTTTTTTATTGTTAGCAGCCTATTTCCAACAATTTGTGACATATAGAAAAATTGTTAAAAAAGAAAAGAAAAGAAATAATAATAATAATAATTAAAAAATGCATTTTTGTCTGTCAAAGGCTGCTGCTCTTATCACAGAAAATTTAATCACTTAATTTCTGATAAATGTTATCCTCTTCTCTCTCTACCAGATGCTTCAGGTTTATTCGTGATGAAATACAAAACCTTAAAGAGAGTTCAAAGCATCCAGTACAAATATAAAGTAGAGAGCTGTCTTTAATGCAAAAAAAAAGGCCATATGCAACCCCAGCACTCCCTTCGAAGAGATTGCCAATGACTTGTGAAAAAAGCTGGAAAGTTCCCAAGCGGTGCTTGGGAACTGGATGAAGTTAATGAACTGAAATCAGATGAAAGAGTCTTTAAAAACATATTTACATTGGCTAAATGTGGTGGTCAGGAAGCTCAAGTTCACCTTCAGCTGACAGATGCTTTGGAGCTGATCAGATCCTCAAGTGATTATATCATCCAGACAAAAACATTGACTTGGCTTGACAAGTTTTCCAAGCCTGAATACTTAGGAAAGTAAATCCAAAAAGATAACAGACATCTGGCCATGTCATATTATCAGCACTGAGAGATTTACCATTGAGTGATCGGCTTCTTTCACTCTTTATAAAACAGGATTTTATCGTTCTATAACATTTCACAAAACTTTGCCGGACAATAAACACCATATAAGAGCCTTATGTGTTCATTAAAATATCTACAAGTGACAAGAAAGTGCTAAGTTTACAAACTCGCTGCTCAGAAGTAAACATCCACAGTTTCAGAGGAAGGAAGCTGAAGTCAGTCGAAGAGAAAGCTGGCCAGAAGAAGAAGTAAGCCAAGCATATTTTCAGGCTGATTATACTCATAAAAATACTCGAGTTTCTCTTCCTTTGCACTCTAGTTGACTCGCATGCGTCTCCTCCAGCAACAGGGATTCCCATCTGTCTCTATGGATGTCTGCTTCCAAAAGGCAGTGGGACTAAAGGCTTACTGGGCCAAATGGTTTCATCTCCTTGTTCCAAAAGGTTTGCATAGACCAACCGCAAACAACAACTATCCCGCATAAAGAAAAAAACTCCTGGAGATCCAGTTATTGGTCCGATTTGATGAGCGACACCAAAGCTTTATAAATCAACCTCAAGTTGCGTGCAGGCCATCCGTTGCCATCTCCAGTGAATGCGATGCGTCCTTGTTAATCCTGCATAACAAAGAGTCAGACGACAAAGTGTCATCATTTTAAACCACCATAATGGGATTCAACAACGAAGGATTTTTCATTTTGATCTTTCTTCACTCTGGAGTCAGAGATGGTGCAAAACCTGAACCAGTCATCAGTCTATTGCAGAAGCTGAACATAGACAAACGTTCACAGATGCTCGTGTTCTCTACTAGACTACCACAACAAGACCGGAATGAAAAATCACTACGCGTACAGAAAAGTTCAAGCTGTCTGGACCAACCACATCAACCAACAAAGACTGGTGACCTGTTTGCAAGCCTCAGACATAAAGTTGATACTGAAATATGTCATACAAATTTGTTGCTCTTAATTACAAGAGGAACAAGTCTTCTGAGCAAAACTGTCATTGAGTAAGGAGTGAAACAGCGAAGTAAAAGTATCTGTAATGTACATCAACAGTGCAGAGGGGTCTGAATAATTCTGGGCTCAACTGCATCTGATTAAGAAAACCACATGAACTAAACTCACAGCTGTGTTCATGTGAGAAGTGTTTGAACGTGTTTCTCTCTATGAAGTGTTTGTGTGAAATAGCAGGATGAAAACCTGCAGGGAGAAGTAACTGCTGTTTACTTCTCTCTGCTCTCACTGTATCTGATTTGTGCAAAACAACAAGCCATTCCTAGAAACAAGATTTGGAAATAAGTCCTGGAAGGTCATAAAAATCAACAGTCATTTTTCTGCAAACTTATGAGAGTCTCTCCAGGAGCCTGTAAATCTCCGCCGCGGAGCCCTGGCGTCGAACTCACTCTCCTCGGCTCCCTCTCCTCTTCAAGTCAGAGTCTCTCCCCTGCAAAGCCCAGACCAATCGGATCTGAACTGCAGCACCAGGGGTGGAAAAACAAATGCTGTCACTGCTTTTCGAAGAAAGTGTTGACATGTTCGAAGAAGGATAACGGCTCTTCAGCCAGCTGGCATTCACCGGGAGCAACATCTCAAAAGTAGACTTACTTACATCAATGTAAGAAGACTGCCCTGCATTTGTGAGCTGCACTTCTTCAGATGTAAGTAAAATTGTGTAGGGCTCGCGGATGAAAGAAAACTTTCTTTCCAGGAACAAAACTAAACCAAACTCACGTTGATTCTGTGTTGGCAGCACGGTAATTATTTCAGACATAACAGGCAAAGTTACAAAGTTTACTTTAACATCTCAACAAACTCTCACACGTTTTTATATACAGAGCAAAATGCTTCATGTCGTCATGTTGTAGGTCCTCAAACCAGACATTGTCTTCATATCTGGTACATGAAGTCCTCTGTCCTCTGTCAGCCATGACAGAGTCCAGCTCACATGCCTGAATGAAATGGATCCTGGATATAAACCGCTGAAATGAACTCCTTTCATAGGGTGACTGGCCTTGCCAGTGGAGATGGGGTGATCCACTGGGAGTTTGCATCACATGAAGACACTCCTCTCTGGAGGCTTTCAGGGAACCCCTCAGTTCTGGACCTGAACCAGAACTTTCTGAAGAGAATATTGATCTCCTGTAGACTGGGTTCCACCTTAGGATTCTCCAGGGTAAGTTCAGGGCGAATGTCCTTACCGGACATGAGAACTTCCTTTGAGTTTTACATTTGGGGTTTGGTATTTTCCTGTTTTTCTTGTGCATGAGTGTTTTAGATTTATTTACATAACTCTTTCAGTGTGCAAGTCTTTTTCTGCTCCCACTTTTCTTATGATATTTAAATTGTTAGTCATCTTTCATTGGTTTGTCTCAGTGTCTCAACTCTTCTCCCTTCACAGCTTTTCTGCATCAGTGCATTGATCACTTATTCATTATTCTAATCATCACTTACACAACATTTATATATTTGTATTTATATTTATTTTTTTTGGCAGTTTAGTCAGATCTTTCAGTGGTCTTGCTGGTTTGTCTCCTACATTTCCTCTGTGGTTCATTCAGTTTGTAACATTTAAGTTCTTTTTTTTTTTTGAGCTCACTAAAAATCTCTTCACCGTCTTAACAATTTGTTGGTGTGAAAACCCTATTAATAAAGACTGATGTGTCTTATCAAGTACACTAGCTGGCAAAACATTACTTTCTATTCAATCAATCGTTGTCCAAACCTGTTTTTCCTTGCATTAGTGCGGGAAGCCCGGTTTCTATTTCCAGCGGCCATTGGAGATGAGGAGTTCACCCTGGACAGGTTGCAAGTCCATCGCAGAATATTACTATAATGTTCTTAAATAAAACATAGCAGTGGTTATATAAAATCAAAATGCTGTGGTTAAAACTATATATATTCATCAAAACTACAAGTCAGTGTAAACGTGTACAGTTTTGAGAAATGTGAAACCCTTTAAACAAGCTGCTTAAAACCTTAATATTAACTAAAACTACTTTGATTCTTAAAACTACACATTAAAATATAGTTGTTTTTGTTGTTGCTGTAATTTGAACTTGTTTATTCTGTTTCAGTATAATCCTCCTGCAGTAACCTGCCTGTCACATGAAGGCTGTTTCCAGCATGTAGTCATGAGAACCTTTTATGTTCAGCTGACCTTCGTAGCAATAATTGTGGGACCTCAACCATCACCTCGTTGGCCTCCTGCCCGGCTTGTCTTGCATCCAGTGCCAGAACTCCGGGAAACGAAATTAGCAGCAGTGAATTGAAGTGCATTCATGCATCTGTGAGCATGTTGTCTTTCAACAGCATGCAACTGCATTTAGCCTTGAGTAATTTTTAAGTTTTTTTTTTTCTGAAGTAGATCAAAGGTCTCAGGTTGTAAGTTGATGCAAACTCGGAGCTGCAGATGTTTTTGAATCTTATTCACGTCAATCAGGCTGGGCTTTAAACGAAATGAAAATCTGTATCTGTAATGTGGATGAGCTGGGATGTTTACCTAGTACTGTTCCAAGCTATTCATACAATGAGGTGAATTATTTCAGAACGAAACATTCAGAAAGTAGAAACAATAATCAGCTTGCTGGTTTGGAGCAAAATACGTCATAAAAACAACTTTTGCACTGGCAGTTTGTTGCTGTTGTGATTTTGGCCTCATTTTCTCTCAAAGAATGTGTGTGGAGGAAAAGCTGAATGAAAACCTTCAAACTGTCTTTTGTGCAAACAAACTGAGCTTTAAACCGGAAAATATAAAAAAAAGTTTAATTCCTATATCTTAAGTTTGTTTGATCAACGGCAGACAACAGCAAGGAAAGGAGAGAATGTGTTTGATTTATCAAAGCTAATATTTGGGTTTACGATTTTGAGGACCCTGGGAGACAAGCGGGGACCGTGGGTGACCTCTCATATCTCATGTTGACCCCTGCCAGATGCCGCCCTGGGCGGCTGCAGAATCGTCACTGTCAGGAAGTGACAGATAAAAGCAAATAAGGAGGATCTGATTTGATGCCAGGATTTTTCTGCTGTCCAGCAACAAACCGTACAGAGCCAGTGCTTTACACTGAGAAATCAGACCAATGACATGGATTTGCTATTTGTATTGAGTCATGTGGATTATGTAACACTGAGTCCCTAGAACAGATGCTTCAGAGAGCTTTGTTTGTCCAAACGGAGGAAGACATTCAGTCTGGGAGAGGGACACCATGCTGTCCCCAACATGCAGGTAGCCCGCTTCTCTCTAGAACAGGGGTCACCAACCTTTTTGAGACTGGGAGCGACTTCACGGGTACAAAGCAACACGAAGGGCTACTTGTTTGATACAGTCTTTATAAGTATATATATATATATATATATATATATATACTGCTCCAAAAAACAAAGGGAACACTCAAACAACACAATATAACTCCAAGTACATCAAACTTCTGTGAAATCAAACTGTCCACTTAGGAAGCAACACTGATTGACAATCAACAATGATTTTGTTGTCAGCACATTCAACTTTGTACAGGACAAAGTATTCAATGAGAATATTTCATTCATTCAGATCTAGGATGTGTTATTTGAGTGTTCCCTTTATTTTTTTTGAGCAGTGTATATAAAGGAGATCAAACTTTAATTTAAGTTAATCCTTAAATTAAAGTAAGGTTGTCGTTTCTGCGAGTAAATTTTGTAGTTTCTGTGTGAAGTACACGGCTCAGTGCTTTTATCCAAGTTACACGCGAAACTGTAAATGATCAAAGTTAGTCAACAATCCCGCCGGGCCCGTTTTGTTGCTGAATGTAACCTAAAACCCGGACCAGCAGCTTTGCTCAGCTGTTTCTCATGAAGCTGCTCCTGCTAACTCTTCCCATGACGCAGCCCAATCATTTACCTTCCGCCCGGAGCCGCGCAGCCAATGACGAGGCAGAAGTTCGCAGGCGCTATTTAAGACGCATTCGGGCCGATGCGGCCCAGACGACGGCGCTGAACGCCCACCAAGACGGGAACTGTAGCCCGTCCATTCAGCCGCGCCGTGGGACTCGCTTCAATTAGAGCAACTCTGTCAGAGGATCTGTGGCTGGAAGAGATGAGAGCCTGGCAACTTTGGCTTCTGTGCTTCGTGGTGTTGAATGCGGATGCGCAAAAAGTGACTTCCCAGGAAGAAGATCCCGCTGATTCTGCATTTGGTGAGTTCACGTTTAACCTGGTGCATATTGACAAGCCTGCAGAGCAATAAAGCATGCAGCCCAACAATCATTCACTCATTAAGTAATGATTAAATGTTTGTGGGTTTGCGTGTTACTTTTGTCGTGCAGAAAAGCTTTTTGTGCCTGAGGAAATCATGATCTCCATCCTGATAACTTCAGAGTGGAGGGCCTCGCAAAGCACACTTTGTAGCAGACTGCAACAAAGTACATCATTCTGAATAATTCCAAATAATCTGAAATGTGGGATGTGCTTAGATCGGGTCCCTTTACACCAGTAATCCTGAAAAATAACATCAATGAACTAAATGAACTAAAATAACCTAATTGATTAACTTTGTAATATTGCTCCAAGATAAGGTAAGATAAAAAAAATAATTACTTGCTCTGCTGACATGCAAGAAGCTGTGCTGGTCCAAGTCACTCTGTGGACACCGTCCCCACTGTGAAACATGGTGGTGGCAGCGTCATGCTGTGGGAATTTTTAAGAACGACCACCTTCTGGTCAGAGTTGATTATGGATTAGGATGAACACAGGAAGGTCCTAGGAAAAAAATAAAACTGCAAACAGGCTTGAGACCGGGTCTGAAGGTTTACCGTCCTGCAGGACGACGACGCCAAATACCCATAAGGAGCAGCAACCAAAGGCCTTTAGATCAATGCACGCTAATCTGCAAGAATGGCAATTTTTGTCCATGAGGTATTTTGCCCCAAAAACAGAGGCAACAATTTGAATCTCTAGATGTTCACAGTTGGTTGAAACAGACCAGAAGACATGCATCTGCTGCCACGGCAACAGTTATTTCTATCAAGTACCGACTCCGTGTGTCTAAAGACAAATTGCACGACACAGTCAGGCCTCTACTGATAAACAAACGGGGAAACCGCAGTTTGATTTCACTTCACAATTATATAATCCGTTTTGTTAGTCTATTACATAAATCCTAATACAATACAGAGATCTCTGAGGCCGAAAGCTGGAGAATGCTTCAAGAAGGTTCATAATGTTGGAAAGCACTGATCAAGTTACTGAAGTCAAGACTTTACCTACAAGTGTCTGAGGTTGCTGCTGTGAAAATCAGCTCAATCTGAGCTGAGTTGGGTAAAATGAGCATAGAAGTATCTCTGGGACCAAAAAAAACCAAAAAACTAATTATAGCCTGAGACGGCAGGAACAAAGGTGGGGGGGGAAAAAAATGAAGAGAATGTGGAAGTCTGTCCAGGCCCGGAGAACCACTCTGGGATTTTTTTTGTTGTAGTTAGTCATTCTTTCTGCCATTTGTTGAAAGTAAATCCTTTTAACCTTTTTTTTTTATTTATTTTCTTCAGGCAACTTCCTCGACCCCCTGGAAGACTTGTTTCACAAGGATGAACTTCGCTCGCCTACCGCAAAATTCTCCCTGCGAAATCCATCCCATCCCGACGACGACCTCTGCTACATCGTTCCCGGGAAACCAGAGACCCTGGCAGCCTGCGCCTTCAACAGCACGGCCAAAACCTTCCTGGTGATCCACGGATGGACGGTGGGCACAGCGACTTTTAAAGCGCATGCTAGAAATTACTTAAAAGTTATGACTTTAAGTACATTTAGACTCATTTTAAATGAGTCTAAATGTAACATTTCAACTGTTCTGCCAACAGCTGAGCGGTATGTTTGAAAGCTGGATGCCGAAGTTGGTGTCTGCGCTGTACGAGAGGGAGCGGACGGCCAACGTTGTTGTGGTGGACTGGCTGAGCTCGGCTCAGAACCACTATGTGGTCGCAGTTCAGAAAACCAAAGCAGTGGGAAGAGAGATTGCACGCTTCATTGACTGGATTGAGGTGAGTGGTCCTCTCTTTCATTTTTACACTTTTTTTTTTCTTTTCAATGATTTTGCTTTGTGAATAATTAGTTTGAGAACTACTTATTATTTCAGTAGAAAGATGATGAATACTTTAGTAATCTTGATGTTACAGCTCACGCTTTAAGAATGTTCAGTGTCTGGGAAATGTGTTTCCCGTTTTCTTCTTTTTGTTTGCGTTAGACTGGAATATTTCAAATGATTAAATAGTTTTTACTATCAAATGAAAACCACCAACATGCAGCCATTAAATAATGATTTGACTGATTGAATGGAAAAAAGGCAACCTGGTCCTAAGTAACCTAAAAACTAATGGTTGATGAATTTTAGGTCACATCGGAGGCATTTGATCGTCAAGTTTATGCTAAGATTTAAGTCTGAACTTGAAATAGGCCACTCTGAAACCCTGTTTTGTTTTGGTTTTTTTAACCATTCAGAGGTGGAGTTGCTGGTGTTTCTCTGATTATCTTAATTTTTTCGAGCTTTAAGTAATCAGTTTGATATCCAGACATTAAACCCTTTTGCTGCCAGAGAACAGAATTTGTGGTCCAAGTCCATCATAAAACTATGTTCTTTCGCTGTTGATGATGTTTATTTAGTAAACTGTATTTGTTTTTGCGCACTATGTAATGAGACGCACATATACAAAAAAAGTTCCTTTATGTCTTTTCAGCCTACAAATAAATATTTTCCCAAAGTGTTTGGGAATATTTAAGGTCTGTTTTGGCCTCTCCTTGATGAGACCATCTTTCTGTTGAATCGCAAACACTGACCTGAACCGAGTCAAGGGAACCCTGCAGAACTGTAGACATTGTTTTGTGCTTTTTTTTTTTTTTTTAGAAATGCTTTTGTGACTCATTCCAGACTGATGGGTTTTTATTAAGTATTTATATTTTGAAAGGAAACCACCAACCTGCCTCTTGACAAGCTGCACCTGATTGGCTACAGCCTGGGCGCTCATGTGGCTGGATTTGCTGGCAGCCATGCCAGCAACAAAGTTGGACGGATTACCGGTAAATGACTAAATTACAAAAAAAAACAAAAGACGAGCAAATTGACAACATGAAATCTCACTAATCCCACTCATTGCATTGCTTTTCTCTTTCTGAAGGGCTGGATCCAGCTGGGCCTGACTTTGAGGGCGAACACGCCCACAGGCGCCTCTCTCCAGACGACGCCCACTTCGTGGACGTCCTCCACACCTTCACTCGGGGCTCGCTGGGTCTCAGCATCGGGATACAGCAACCCATCGGCCACGTGGACATCTACCCCAACGGGGGCAGCTTCCAGCCGGGCTGCAACATGAGGGGCGCCTTGGAGAAAATCGCCAACTTTGGGATCTTTGGTAAAGATTCTGTTTACACTTTGATGCCGGGGCTTTTAAAAACACTGTTGTCTTCAAAACAATTTCGTTCTCAGTAAAACAAGTTGACATTGTGTGTCTTGGACAGGAAGTACAATATTAAACTATTTTAACCAGAGAAATTTTACGAGACAGACCAACTCAAACTTTTACAAATATACATATGAAAGGTGTGGCGTGTGTGTCTATTCAGCCCCTTTATTCTGATGCCCCAAAATAAAATCCAGTGCTACCATTTGATCTTTCGAAGACATCTAGTTGGCTAACGGAGTCATCGTGTTTAATTTGGTCTTAATATATTAACAGTTCTGCTTCACAAGTTTGTTGGTGAACAAACGGCATAATGAAGACCAAAGAACGAAGTAGACGGGTCGGAGAAATAAGTTTTATGTAACCCCATCCATACAAAATATTACAGGACAGAAAAGAAAAATTTAAATATTAGCAAAAAGAGTCAAAAAACAAAAAGATGTGAACATACAGACATGAAAGATATAAAAGAAACATGTTTTAAAAAAGTTTATTAGATGGACAGGTGAGACTTTATGTCTACATGCTTTTTTTTTTTCGCGTGGACGGAGGAGACGGTCAGAGCTTTGAGAAATTAATTTGAGCTAAATGTGTTTTTAGGGCTGTTGTAAACAAATGTTTTAGTAATTGAGTGTTCCTGACAATTGGGGTGGAGATTTACCTTCCAGTGGAGCATCGACCCAAAATATTGAACATTTAGGTCAAAACATAAGCCTGTGTACTTCAGATGATTTTTTTTTTCTTTACTTTCCATGGTCTGTCAGTGAAGCAAGCCGTCTTTATTTTATCATTTTATCTCCATCTGTTAAGACGTGTTCCTTTATTCAGTCTCATTTGCTCCTCAGCCATCAACGACGCGGTGAAGTGCGAACACGAGCGCTCCATCCATCTCTTCATCGACTCCCTGCTGAACGAGCAGGAACCTGCCAAGGCCTACCAGTGCGGCAGCAACGACATGTTCGACCGCGGCATGTGTCTGAGCTGTCGCAAGGGCCGCTGCAACACTGTCGGCTACAGCACAAGCCAAATCCGCAGGCCACACAGCGTTCAGATGTACACCAAGACACGAGCTTCCATGCCTTTCAGAGGTCAGTAAAACCGGTCAACAACAGGCGTGCAAGTCATAACTGGGTTAAATGTGCTGCTAATATCACACCAACAAGGCAAGACATGTTTGTTTGGAAAAGAGATTAGTTCTTGTTGAGATTTTGGTTGCAAAACTCTTGATTATTTGAAGCTTAATTTAATCCTCTGCACATTTTCAGCTTTCTAATTGTCACCTTCTCTCCATGTCCTGATAGTTTACCATTACCAGCTGAAGATCCACTTCTCCAGTAAAGTGAACGCGTCAGAGATGGAGCCGTCTCTCACCGTCTCTCTGTATGGAACCAAAGGAGAGGCTGAAAACCTGGAGCTTATGCTGTGAGTCAGCAACTGTAAATGCTTTATCTGAGCGACTTTTAGCACCATGATTGCAAGTTATGTGTAGTTTTGTAACGCCTAAACAGTAGCTTCAGACACATTAACCTAACTTCATTTGGTTTTCCTTAATCAGCGCCATCATGTTTTTATGATGCCCGTTTCTCAAGCCGGAGATAAAGGAAACATTTTATTAGCAGTGACATTCCTTTTATGTTTTTAGGAGGGAAAGGCTGGAGACAAACAGGACACATTCGTTTCTTCTGGTCACTGAAACGGATATCGGCGACCTGCTGATGTTGAAGTTCAAGTGGATGGAGACAAACAGCTGGTCGGTGTCCAACCTGCTAAAGATGGTTTCCTCTTGGTGGTCTGGCAACGCCGACGGCGTGGAGGTTCACAAAATCCGTATCAAGAGCGGCGAGACGCAACAAAAGTAAGTTGAGATTGGTGAAGCCTCTTTCCATTGGTGCAAAAACGAAATAAGTCTTTTCCTAAAATATTGTTGAAATCTACATGTAGCTGATTTTTCTGTCTACAAAATTGTACAATTAATTTGCAGCATCATTTTGCAGATCAATAAATTAGTTTTTCTTCTTGTTTTTTTTTTTGGAAGAAGATTTAGTTTGGCAATAGGAGTGGTTTGTGTTTGGTTCCACATCTGTCATTGGTCTAAAGTGAGAGGATGTCGTTGTTGGGCTTCGTGTTGAAGTCAGAAATGTCAACTTCTGAACAGAAATGGATCCCAATATCCAAGCAGCTTTGTCATAAAGTCGGTGTTGGCATTTACTTAAGTTTGGGGCCTGTTAATGAAGACTGATAAAGAGTCACATCAAATCAACTTTCTTTTTCAGGATGGTTTTCTGTTTGAAAGACCCCGATGCCCACAGCTCACACTTGGTCACATTTGTTAAATGTAAAAATGAATGGAGAATGAAACGTAAACCAATTTCAAAGAGGTGAGTTGGTCTTTGTTTTTTCTATCACTGTATTTCTGTAAAGCTGAACAGTGACCATGAACTCGTTTGTCTTGCAGAGTAACTCTGAAGAATGACTGACGATAAGGAAAATATGTTGATAAATGTTTTAAATTTGACCAATTAGGACATAATTTATACACTATTTGTATCTTTGACATAAAAAAAACCCTTGTACATATCTACAGATGTTGAGTAATTCATGTAAATGCTGTAAAATATCTTGCAATAAGCTTTTTTTTTTTTTATGATGCATAACTATTGTCACTGAAATAAAGTAAGTAAGTATTTATAAAATAAGTTATTTATGGTACTCTTACACCTTGATGCACAGCAGTGGTATAATTTTAATTAGAAACATTTCTTTATTGTTCGGGCCCGACTATTCGTCCTAAAACTGATATCTTTGTTTTAGAAAACAATTGGCAAAGACTCGTAGTGGCTGATAAAACCTAATCGGCGTGGATGTTTATATTTCCAAGGACTTGGAGGTTATTTTTATGGGTCATAGACGAATGGAAAAACATGGTTGTTTGGTGTAAAGAGGGTAAAGGTTGTACGTTTTCGAATGGAAACTTACTAGCTTGGATGTACTTTAAAGGACCGCTCAAGTTGAAGCTCTGTGACTGGATTTACCAGGTTGGATCTGCAGGTAGTAATGTCATAAAATATATAGATGCAGAAACCATTAAAAAAAAAAAAAAAAACACACACAGGCGGCAGACTCCTGTCTCTAAAGGAAGGTGGAAAATACAATCATGTTATTTATTTTTTCCTGCAGGGTCTTTATAAAAATACATTCTTTTTTTCCTGCATTTGTTTTGCCCAGTCGGTCAAATTGGGCAAACACTCACCACATATTCTCTCTATGGTTTTCTCAGTTTTTCACCTCGGTGTGCAATGAAGTCGTCATTTTGAATTATGACTTTTACTGAAGGAACCAAAGCAGCCAAAGCTGCTTTGTGTTGTAGTTTGTGCTGCTACTGTATAGCTCTGTTGTGACACAAAGATGTTGCAAACTGATAATATATATTTCATAAGCATGTGATGCTAGTTTTGAGTATTTTCTGTGTCCTTTGGCTCGTTTTCATTCATTCAACTAATGTTATCCTCAACTCTCCAGAGATCGGTACTGTTATCATTGTGACTTCATGCTACATCTTATACATTTGCACAAACGGAGAATATTTTCCATGTACTGTAAATCTATCTAAATACCGTAACAATGTTTTTATTAAGAACCACTGTCTTATATTTTTGTCTATAGATGAATGTTTTTCTATAATTTTTGTACATATTTGTAAAGGAGTCAAACACTGTACTGTATAAATTCTTTAATAAACAATATTTGCCAAAGTTAAGCTCTCTACTGCAGTTTGAAATTGTGATGAAGAATTTATTTTATTTTTTGCCAACACTTTATTTCTTTTTTTTTTTTTTTTAACCAAAATGAAATTTGTTTTTGATTCAGGAAGAACAGGTTAAACTCTCACATGGCCATTTCTGATTTAAAAGGGCAACAAAGCCTGAGATTACCCAAACTGGGATGCATTATTTCTTTACGTTCTTACTGTTGTGACGCACACGTTTCTTTGTTTTTCTCCCTGCTGTCTCAAGGAGACACGGAGAGGAGTCAAACTGAGACACTTGGAAATGTTTTTTTTCAGTAGTAGTAGTCATAATGACCTAACATTGTTTTTATTCCAAATTGGTTCTTTTCTCATATTTGTTATTACAGATATTATACAATTCCTTGAAAAATACATTCATTTTGTTCCCTTAGACCACATATTAGTGCATTTTCTTGTGAATTTATGGCATATTAAGAATAGAAAGTTGTGCAACATTGTGAAGAGAAAGGAAAAATACAACTTGGATTTTTTTTTTTTTTTTGCAAAGAAAAATCTGAAAGGTGAAACTCGAGGTCCGCAGGCCAAATCCAGTCTGTCATAAAGTTTCGTGGCCCAAAAGGACATATGCATAGAAGCTTGAAAATAAACCGTTGCGTGTTTAAATAATATTTTGTCAAATAAAAGCAGTTTCCATGCGAAGAAAATTAGGACCACAGAAAAAGAAAATCAGAATTTTTCTTACAATTTTGACTTTATTTTTTTTACCCTGAATTTACCAGAATTATTCTGAATTTAATCTAATTCTGAGAAGAAAAGTAAAAATTTTGACATCTTTCTTTGAATTTTGACTTTTCATCTCAAAAGACTGAAGCCAGAATTCAGTTAGAATTCATTTTATTTTGCGAAATCAGGATAGGCACAAGCACTCCTCCCGACCCCACAAGGGACATGAGTGATAGAAAATGAATGGATGGATATCAGAGTAAAGTGGGTTGAAGACAAATGCAGCAATTTAGATAGAATGCTGAGAACTGTATCATCACTTGCTTGCACAAGCTTCGCAACGTTTTTTTCTGCTTTATGTTTTTTATATAAAATTGCAATTTTTTTGAGGAAAAATGTAAAAAAATAAAGTCTTAATAAACCAGGACAGCTCAGCTATCCGTTTCCCATGTACACAACTCGAAGCACAAATTCCTGACGTCCTGTTCATGTGCTCATTAATTTGCACTAAGATGGGAAGCTGGTCGAAATCCAAAGCGAAGGTACACTCGCTCCGCTGAAGTGTTCAGGTGCCTTTACATTGCGACTTCAGAGTGGCAGCGTGCGGCAGGCTTTGAGGAAACCTGCACATGCCCAGGGTTGCTGGAATCATTTTCCACAGCACATGTATCCCAGGAGCCTTACTGAGAATCAACCCCTCCAGGGAGAAGCAAAGCCAAAAACATTGTGACGTTCAGAGGTATCTGGTGACAAACCGGCATGAGGGGAGCTGAGCAGGTGTTTCGCCCCCTCAGAGGTCATTTGCAGATCTCCGATTGCAACACAACACAAGGCTGTCTAAATGCATCATTCAAGTGCGCCTCAGATACTTTAATTTCCCCCTCATCATCGCACAAGAGTAATAAATATATTTTTATATTGTAATTAAATTGTATTTCTTGAAGTGGGAGTGGTTGTGGGTGTGTCCAGGTCACGAGTGTTCAAGGGACTGCCACACAGGCAGACGACGCAGCCCATCACTCCAGACAGAACCAGGATAGCGATCAGGATGGCCCACCAATGAGCCTGCAGAGAGGGAAAAAAAAAAAAACACTGATTTGCTCAGATTTAAGTATAAGAAGCACATTTTATTAACTCCAAACAACTAGTGTTTACAGAAGAGGATGAGTCGCTAGTAAAATCTTAAAAACAGGCCAGTTATTCTTTCATGCTATGCATATAATTTCACCCATTTTCTCCTTTTATGTCTGCACTTTGCCCAGGTTTTCACTCTGCAGGTGGAAAGAGGCGCATTGGTAAAACGTGGCAGTGCATGTTTATGAGATGACGCATCTGCCAAATGTACCTTTTCTGTCATATAAACTGTTGGTCTAAACAACAAAAGGCATGATGTAGCAACTGTTTGTTTTTCTTTTTTAACACCAGTTGGAATTACATGTGAATTAAAAACTCGCACTAAGACTGGTGGTGTTTTACCAACAGTCTTGGTGAAACACCACCAAGAGTTGATGACGACGGGCCCCGTCTCCAGGGAAACGGGTTACAGAAACCCTGCAGGGCCTCTAAGCCTAAATGAGCATTCCTGATTCTCAACACTGTAGCGTAAAACGAAACCTTAACAGCAGCTGCGACAGAACCGACACAAATAAACAGGCTCAGGACGCAACAATAAACAAACATTTGCTCATTTTCTCCTAAATCTGACCCAGCAAAACTGTTCACAAAAGCTGACAATCTGTTACTTAAAGGTAATGTAGGAAAACCGGTCCCTGCGAATAATTGTGGGTTTACTTCGGTCATCCTGTCTGTGATGTCTATCATAAATCTGGGAGTGTCTGTACTGCAGGCAAGAGCAACAAAAAGAGTCTTGCTCAGTGAAATCTTGCTCCACTCCTCAATTTTTTATTGAAACAGTCAAAAATGTGACCTCAACAGTTACATTATGTCGCTCAATAAAAAAATTTTAAGCGATCATGTTGGTATATTGCTGGTGTATTTGCTCATGAAAAACAGACTCTATCTAGAAGATTAATAATTGCTAATTATTGAATATTGATTAAAAGTACAGGCAGCTTGTATCCATTAGTGAAAACATCTGCCAGTGGAACTACTATGTTTTAAAATATGTGCGCTAGAAACTGTACAAACATACTTGGTTAGATTTAGTTTTTCGCTGAAACCTTTCTACAACGTTCAGTCATTATACTGACGTCTAGTCAGTTTTCAACCACTTTTGCTTATTGTTTAGATGCTTGGTGTCTGGAAAAAAACCCAGAAAAAGATAAATAAGAGATCACCTTCATCCACTCCCCCATATCATCAAAATCATCCAAATGAAGGAAAGAGTTCTTGAGTCTGGCGATCGGGCCGTCCGCATCCAGGAGGCGACACACATGGAATCTGTCGCAGTATCCTTGGTTCCCTGAGCACGGCGCGCCGCCGACCAGGGGCAACAACTTCGTCTGGAAGTGACGGGACAGCACAGAGGAGGAGGTGCTGGCGCACGTCATCGGCTTACCTGAAACACACACAGGCCAGTCCTGACGTGGATTAAATGCTGTCGCGTTCGGAGTTAAGATCTAAATCCAGTCCGTATCGTTTCAAATCTCCGAACGAAAACAGCTCCATTAGGAACACAACTTGATTTATTGCCCAGAAAACATCAGGTCAGATGGAGGTAACATCTGGATGAACTGATACGGTGCGGGCTGTTGGGACACAAGCGCTGTAAACATGTTGCTCGGCGGTGGAGGACACAAGGTTCTGTGTTTACCGGGCTGCTGGCAGCACATGTGGCATTTCTCCTTCATGCTGACTCCGGGACAGTCACACTGCTGCAGACCGTGCTTCACACACACAGACTCAGCGCAGACCTGCGGAGAGAAACGCACACTCACACCTCATCCGCGCAGGTGGCGAAAGGCAAGGACGGTAAACGATCGATGTGGTTTTTCTATTCAATTAACGCATTAATGCATTCACGCCGATCGAAGCAGGTCAGAAACTCAAGCTCAGGTTTCACCATCATGCACTGAACAGATTGTAGAAAATGTTCAATATTTATTGAGATTTTCAAAGAATCCGGTTAATTCAACCAGATGTTGTCAGTTCATCCCTCCACCATGTCGTTGTTTTGCTGTTTTTGTCTTATGTTTTGTGCTGATCGTACATCAAATACACAGTGGCGGAGCCGGCAGGAGGTAGTCGCAAACTTTGCGACTGCTTAGGATCAACTCCCGACGGTACATGTTGACAAATTCACCAGCAAACACACTAAGAGAAACCTTCAAATTGTTTGAAAACTCTGCTGCTTAAATCTGAGCTGTGAAATACTTGCAGGCACACCACAGCAGTTTAGAAAGAAATCTATGATTAACAATATGTTTTTTGTGGGACTTAAAATGCAAAATAGGTGAAAAAATGTTTAAAATGAGAACTTTATTTTTTATTGTTGTTTTGGAAGAAAGATTTGAAGACTTTGTCAAATAAAATACATTCTGCAAATTTTGATTTTTTTTTTTTTTTTTTTTTTACTTCCCCTGTAATCGTGACCTGCTATGTTCAATGTAGGATGCCACAGAGATCATAACAAAAATCAAAACAGAAAAATTTTAAAATGCTGAAGGATGGAGGCGCAGGAGTGAAGCACAACCCATGGATGGAGGCTTCAAGTCCTCCGATGACCTTTGCCACAGGTCTTCCCCCTCTCTAACCCACAACGGCTAAATAAAGGCCACTAGCACCAACCAAACCTTTCAAAATAAATGCTGAAGACCTCCCAAAATAATCCAATCAGACCCACAGAGAGCACAATGGCTATAGAAAACACTAACTAAATGAACCAAAATAATTAATTAAAAACGTGAATATTCAGTGGGATATCATAACTGCATGACAAAAGAAAAGCTACTCTGCAGTGGTTTGGTACATCGGGGTAGAAATGTTTCTTTACTTGAGCGAAATGGGAAGAGGAAGGGAGGAAATGGCACCGTATGGATCAAATAGTGGAATTCGAAGTGTTTTATTTATGTCTTTGTCTTTGCTGATGATTGTTTTTTATGAGTTTAAATTATTCATCTGCTTTTGTTTGGATCGTGTCTGTTTCGTTTTTTGCTTTGGTTTCATCTTCCATGTTGATGTTTTTCCACAATCTGTTCCCTGGTTTGTTTCTTTCAGTTTCGGTTTCTAATCTGGTTCTAATTAGCTGATAAACCAAAATGTATTGCATCTAGATGAACATTGCAAACACAATTTTTATTAAAAATACATAAAAGAACACCCGAAAATTAATTATTCCCCCCCCCCTTTATTTCTATATAAATTATGTTCCCCTGAAGCATTTTTTCATGATTCAGGTCATAATAAATCAGAACAATTTGAAGAGGGATGGCGCAACAATCACAGCTGGAGCAAATTCCCCAAGAAAGAAAAGTGTATTGAATGCTGGAGAAACGTTTGAGGAATTGGAGGTGTGGTAAGATGGACTCAGTAATTTCCCAGTAATTTCCTGCTTAAAGAGGTTGTTGTTTGGAAATAAAGCTGCTTTGTTTCATCTAATTAAGACCAAATGTCTGAAGTAACACAAGCTGAAACCAAAACATAACCAAATCAGAATAAGTTCAAATTAAAGTCTAACATACATGGGGCAACCTTCAAGAACCTGGAAGCATCAAAATGTGCTCATTTCCCCCCCCATTGCAGTTCCAAAGGTTAAGCATTTGCCTTTGCAGACCAGCTTTGCAGGATTGCTGTACACTTCCAAATGCTGCCTGATTTGTTGAGTAATAGAAAACGTGTGTGGAGTCACAGTTCGAAGTGTGGCTGAGCCTCACCCCGTTCAGACAGACGCGCGTGCCCTCGCTGCAGACGGTCAAGTTTTCCTTGGGGTCTGGTTTGGGGCAGAGCGGAGAGAGGCCGGAGCACGCGCTCTCCTTGACACAGTCCGTCTCCTCGTCGCACATCTGGCCCAAAGGCTTAAACTCACAGTTCTGACCGCAGCACAGGCCCTGACTCGGACTGGAGGAGGGAAATGAAATATTTTCGCACACGTTTACGCCGTCACGAAACCCTAAGGTTTAATTAGCCAATGAAGTTAATCTGAAACTGGAAGAGCACAGAATGCAGCCACAGGTGGGTAGTAATTTAGTATTTTTAGGAGCATTTTTATTACTCCATGCTTTTACTTCTGCTATTTTATTATTACTTGAGTGAAATTTCCACAACTTCACTGAATAAAGAGGAACAATGTTTTCACCAAAAATGTATGAAAAACAAGCTCTGATGCTGCTTTCTGTCTGTTGGACCTGTTGTGCTATTTGGAGGTCAGATGAAAAGTGTTAACAGTGGAGGTATGTTACCTACTTCTAACATATAAATTCACATTACTAAATGTAAGTTTTAGTTTCATATAGAAAATAAAAAATAGTTTGGAAAACATTTATTCTGCTATCACAGAAGAAGGCAGTGGGTTACTGGTAGTATTATGTGTGTATTAGTTGCCTTTTTTACATATATATACAGGTATATATATATATAATAATTCCCTTCTCACCCACCGCGGGTGGTTCTTATCCTCTGAGCTCGGGTCCTCTACCAGAGGCCTGGGAGCTTGAGGGTCCTGCGCAGTATCTTGGCTGTGCCAAGGACTGCACATTTCTGGACTGAGATGTCTGATGTTGTTCCTGGGATCTGTTGTAGCCATTGATCCAGATTGGGGGTGACTGCCCCGAGGGCCCCGATGACCACAGGCACCACTGTGGTCTTCACCTTCCAGGCCCTCTCCAGTTCCTCCCTGAGGCCCTGATATTTCTCTAGTTTCTCGTGCTCCTTTTTCCTGATGTTGCAATCGCTTGGTATTGCTACATCTACCACAACGGCTTTCCTCTGTTGTTTATCCACTACGACAATGTCTGGTTGGTTCGCCATTACCATTCTGTCTGTCTGGATCTGGAAGTCCCACAGGATCTTAGCTCTGGCGTTCTCCACCACCTTTGGGGGTGTTTCCCACTTTGATCTCGGGGTTTCCAGTCCATATTCTGCACAGATGTTTCTGTACACTATGCCCGCCACTTGGTTATGTCGTTCCATGTACGCTTTCCCTGCCAGTATCTTGCACCCTGCTGTTATGTGCTGGACTGTCTCAGGGGCCTCCTTGCACAACCTACACCTTGGGTCTTGTCTGGTGTGGTAGATCTGGGCCTCTATTGCTCTGGTGTTCAGGGCCTGTTCCTGGGCGGCCAGGATGAGGGCCTCTGTGCTGTCCTTGAGTCCAGCTTTTTCCAGCCATTGGTAGGATTTACTGATATCAGCCACTTGGGTTATTTGCTGGTGGTACATCCCATGTAGGGGCTTGTCCTCCCATGATGGTATCTCTGGCACCTCAACCTCCGTTCCCTGTTGTCTGAGACATTCACTGAGCACATTGTCTGTTGAGGCTTTGTCCCTGATGTATTTATGGATCTTAGTTGTTTCATCCTGGACAGTGGTTCTCACACTCACTAGTCCTCTGCCTCCTTCCTTGCGGCTCGTGTACAGTCTCAGGGTGCTGGATTTGGGATGGAACCCTCCATGCATTGTTAGTAGCTTTCTAGTCTTAATATCTGTGGCTTTTATCTCCTCCTTTGGCCAGCTAATTATTCCAGCAGGGTATCTGATTACTGGCAAGGCATAGCTGTTTATCGCACGGATTTTGTTCTTGCCATTGAGCTGGCTTCTCAGGACTTGCCTTATTCGTTGGAGGTATTTAGCTGTGGCTCCTTTCCTTGTGGCCTCATCGAAGTTGCCATTTGCTTGTGGTATACCTAGGTACTTGTAACTGTCCTCTATGTCTGCTATTGTTCCTTCTGGGAGTGAGACCCCTTCTGTGCGGGTCACCTTCCCCCTCTTTGTGATCAACCGACCACACTTCTCTAGTCCGAATGACATCCCAATGTCCGTGCTGTAGATCCTGGTGGTGTGGATCAGTGAGTCGATGTCTCGTTCACTCTTGGCGTACAGTTTGATGTCATCCATGTAGAGAAGGTGACTGATGTTGGCCCCATTTTTGAGTCGGTATCCGTAGCCAGTCTTGTTGATAATTTGGCTGAGGGGGTTCAGGCCTATGCAGAACAGTAGCGGGGACAGAGCATCTCCTTGATATATGCCACATTTGATGGACACTTGTGCAAGTGGTTTGCAGTTGGCTTCAAGGGTGGTTTTCCACAGCCTCATTGAGTTTGCAATGAAGGCTCTCAGAGTCCTGTTGATGTTATACATCTCTAAGCATTCAATGATCCAAGTATGCGGCATTGAGTCATAGGCTTTCTTGTAATCAATCCAAGCCATGCACAGGTTGGTGTGTCGGGTTTTGCAGTCTCGGGCAACTGTGCGGTCTACGAGGAGTTGGTGTTTGGCTCCTCTGCTATTTACACCGATACCTTTTTGTGCCGTGCTCATGTGTTTATCCATGTGTTTGCTTATCTTGGCCGCTATGATGCCTGACATGAGCTTCCAGGTTGTGGAGAGGCAGGTTATTGGTCGGTAGTTGGGTGGGACTGGCCCCTTTGATGGATCCTTCTGGATTAGGATTGTCCGCCCTTCAGTTAACCATTCAGGGTGAGTCCCACTTTGTAGCAGCTGGTTCATTTGGCCTGCCAGTCGCTCGTGGAGGGCAGTGAGTGTCTTTAGCCAGTAGGCATGGATCATGTCAGGCCCTGGTGCTGTCCAGTTTTTCATACCTGAGACTCTTTCTTGGACATCTGTCACAGTGATGGTTACCGGAGCTTGCTCAGGGAGGTTGCTATGGTCCTCTCGTAGAGAGATCAACCACTGTGCATTGCTGTTGTGGGACGCCTCCCTTTCCCATATGCCTTTCCAGTATTGTTCAGTCTCCAGCCTTGGTGGGTCTGCTCTGTTGTTATTACCCTGCCATTGAGAGTACACCTTAGCTGGTTGAGTGGAGAAGAGCCGGTTAATCCTTCTGGATTCATTCTCCCTTGTGTATCTCTTTAGGCGGCTGGCCAAGGCTTGGAGTCTCTGTTTGGCAGTTTCGAGTGCTTCAGGTATGGGCAACTTTCTGGGTACTTGTCTTTTCATTGTACCCTTGTGGAGCTCTGACAGTTGGCTCACTTCCCTCCTTGTTGCCTTGATTTTGGCCTCTAACCGCCTTTTCCATGGTGGGTATTGGGTCTCATGGTTGCTCTTATAGCCAAGTATCTCAAGGATCACTGATGCTGAGTTGTAGATCAGCTCATTGGTTTCAGTTATGGTGTTGGTAGGGATTGTTCTCAATGCTGCATTCACATTCTCAATGAGACTTTCTGATGGTACTTCACTCAGCCGTTGTAATTGGCGCCGGGGAGGCCTGGTTGTCATTCGGGTCATGATTCTCTCTCTCAGGTCAGCAGCTGTCTCGTTCAGCTCTGATTCGCTCACTGGGGCCGTGTATCCCCTCACTGGGTGGGGACTTGTAGTTAAGTCCCCACAGTTCTGACATCCGGGTTCCTCCCTTTTGCCGTAGCATTTGTGTTGTATCTCGTCAATCTCAAGTTGTGATAGCAGTTGCCGTTTGCGGATGTTGGAACACTGAGCTACTAGTTGTTTAGCGCTTAGTGTTGACTGGGGATGTC